>JAGFNQ010010128.1:0-31559 GCA_024364735.1 Boesenbergia rotunda
TCATATGGGAGGATAGATCCCATCTACATCACTCACATCCCTCCGCATAATTTATTACATACCCAGTGATCGCCTTTATAGTCCACCCTGTTACGGGTGACGTTTGACGATACCAAAGTACATAACTCCTTATGTAGGGAACCATGGCGACTTCAGGTCTAAGGACTATTCATACCAATAGTCACATGAGAAAGTCTATGACACTCATATGACAATCTATGAAACTTTCTCATGGCGGGTCATTCAGTACACATTCTCCAATGTATACCCATGTGTCAACTTGATATCACATATCCATGACTTGTGAGCTCAAGTCATCAGTTGACCTACATGCTAATCTCCATCCATTAATATTGTCCCTGAATATTAATACTCGATTAGGAATAATTTAGTGTAGTGTTCTCTACATTATCTCACTATCGATTCAACCAATCGATATAATGTAGATTAGAACCTACTACACAAGGACATTGTTATACTTAGTCATTCGGCACAGAATACAAAGTAAGTATAATAACCAAACATGCCTTTATTAATAATAGAATATGATACAAAATGCCTCTAGTCAATCATCACATAATTGGCTCTAGGGCTCCTACTAACACTTACTATATCTAACCGCTAGTAGACCCGATATACTTTTTGCGGTAGGTATGTGTGCAAGGTACCAATCTTGTGCCAAAGAGTCCCATTTAGTTATAGTCAAGAGGATCCTAAGGTATGTCAAAGGTACCCTCAATGTCGGGCTTTGGTATCCAAGAACCCCTAGTGTTGATCTTATTGGATACACCGATTCGGATTATGCAGGTTGTAAGCTAGATAGGAAGAGTACTAGTGGAGGGTGTCAATTCCTTGGGTCTTCCTTAGTTAGTTGGAGTAGTAGGAAACAACCATGCGTTGCCCTATCAACAACGGAGGCAGAATATGTGGCAATGGGTGGGTGTGTTTCCCAACTCCTTTGGATCATGCACACCTTAGAAGATTATGAGTTACATTATACCAAGGTCAAAGTCTTGTGTGATAATGTAAGTACAATCAACTTGACCAAAAATCCAGTTCACCACTCTAGAACAAAACACATTGAAGTGAAACATCACTTCATTAGAGACCATGTGGCAAGGGGAGACATAAAACTATACTATGTTGAATCAAAATCGAACCTAGCTAACATCTTTACCAAGCCTCTTCTCGAATCGGAATTCACATCCTTAAGAAGAGGCCTTGGAATGTGTTTTATAGAAGTGTAGGATGAACTTTGAGAAATTAGATTGAAAAAGGGTGCTTGATCCATTAGGGTAATATATTTAGTTCACTTATGCTTGTGGTACATTGTTGAATCATTAAAAGTATCATAATATGAAAACTAGACCAACTATAGGGAAGGCAAGTGTTTAATCAATGGACACTTTGCCCAAAGATCATAGTTGGACATTTTAAACCTTTGAAAACTATTTTATGCTTTATATGCTCTACCATGCTTTTGAAAGTTATCTGATTGCAAAATTAGATTGTAAGTTTGGTACAAAAATTAGAGGTTTTCAAGGATTTTGAGTTTTTATCAAAAGTCATGCATGTTTGAAATTTTATATGGACTAATATTTTTCTTTGATAGAGTATATCATTTCAAACATGTCTGCAAAACTTTACAATTTTTGAAATTTTCTTGATTTTTCTGGGCATTTCTGAAATTCGGCACAAAAGCTGATATCTGCCACTAACAGAGTATCAGTCGACTGCCCCATGGCAGTCGACTGGCACGACTAGTTTCAGCTTCCGTGAGAATTTTCAGAAATCCAATTTTCTCTCATTTGATGCCATAGGATTTGATTGCTTGAGGCAATCATTTTGATGGTGTTAAAGGGGGAGAATGGGTAGTTTAAGTTAGAATTTTAACTTGAAATGGATGGTTTAAGGTATTTTGTCTAACTTAGACCTTGGATGATTAAAAATGGGAGAAGAGACATGGATTAAGGGGGAGGTTACCTCTTAGGTTTTGATATGTCTTACATTTTTTTTAATGTTTTTTGTGTTAAGTGAAAACTTGGGTTATGATTAGAATTGAAAATGGGAGAAGACATGGATTAAGGGGGAGGTTACCTCTTAGGGTTACTATGTCTTATGCTTTTTCAATTGCTATCTTTTGCTATTGCTATTGTTGGTTGTTATTTATCTCTAAACTTAAACATATTACCACACATCAAAAAGAGGAAGATTGTTGAGGCAATCGACCCTTAAATGATTGGAAGATCATGGTTTTGATGTGTGCGTGTTAATATGTTTAAGGTTAGAGTGTTATGTTGTATTTGATGTGTGTGATTGAGTTTGCAGGACTTGGAGAATCACACATGGTGGACATATCCGAGGGACGAGAGCTGAGGGAGGAGGACTCCAAGGGCAAGCCGGGAAGTGGACTTCAAGGGCACACGTAAAGGGTGGCATGGAGGCAAGCCAAGGGAGGCTTGTGTGCGCATCCGAGGGACGAGAGCCAGAGGAAGATGACTTCAAGGGGCGAGCCAAGGAGTGAACCTGAAGGCATACGTGAAGGACTATGTGAAGACTGGCTAAGAGTGAGTGGGCAGTCGACTGGCCAGATGGTAGTCGACTGCCAAAACTCACAGAAGGTTTTCAGCCTTCTACCAGTCGACTGCCCCTGGGGCTGTCGACTGGTAACACCCCGAAAACTAGCCGTTGGCTAGAAATTAATGCTAGGCCAGTCGACTGCCTCAGGGGCAGTCGACTGGTGCGGGGCTGGACAGACTGCGAGTTTGTCCTGTTCTCCTATAAAAGGAGGACCTTTTTACACGTGGGCGGTACAGTTCCGTACTGTAACGAAGTGCTGCTCGTGTGAAAAGTTTTCTCAACTTCCTCTCTCTCATTTACTACATTCTGTAAGAGGAAGTCCACCACTGTAAAGGTTTCTCCACCTGAAAGAGATTTTTCATAGTGGAAGTGGTGTCGTGCGTGGATCCTTGGATTAGTCACCCATCTGGGTGGATACCAAGTAAAGTATTATTGTTAGCATTGTTCTTGTATTCTTTTGCATATTATTGTTTCCGCTGCGCTAACAAACTTGTAGAGATCCAACCGAAAAAGTGCTATTCACCCCCCTCTAGCACGCTAGATCGATCCATCACATGGTTCTCTATATACCCAATCATCTTGAGTACGTGAGTTCCTACGGGAGTTCCTTCTTGCATCTTGCATGCAAATAGGGTCTTAGACACCTCAAATCGCTCGTGCCTAGCTTGCCCTTGATATAGTTGTTTTAGGTGCTCAACCATATCATGTGCATCCATGTTCTCTTATTGCTTTTGAAGCTCAGAGTTCATGGTGGCAAGCATGAGGCATGATACATCGAGTGTATCATCCTGATGCTTCTTGTAACATCTTTTTCCGCACGAGTAGTGGTAGTGGTGGGTGCTTCTGGAAGAGGTTGCTTTAGGACGTATAATTTTCGTTCTTGCTTGAGGACGATCCTCAAGTTTCTGTACTAGTCCAGGAAATTAGCTCCGTTGAGCTTGTCCTTCTCAAGGACGGATCGCAGAGAGAGTGTATTAATTTGATGTGTTAGATGACATTGTGATCCACAACAATAAAACATACAGAAATAAGTATCATATCTAGATCATTTAATTAGGTCTTTAGTTAAATGATACTCCCACTGAATCGTAGAGCTTTGATAGGGGCTAGTCATGGATGTAGACAAACTCAATTTGCCCATACTACTAGCTCCAAACCAAAAAGCGACCATATTCATGTGGGACAAGATCTATATTATACCTCATCTTGAGTTAGCTTTGGCTAATCACCCAAGACTTGGTATAATTAGGCAAGTAATATTTTACCAATTACATCTTATGCAACTCTTGGAAATAAAAGGTCATGATCCACATTACACATCATCTTGAGTTAGCTTTGGCTAATCGCTCAAGACTTAGTATAATTGTTCTCTTACCCATTTTCCAAACTTTTGGGATATGCCTCTAAGTTTCTCAATCCAATTGAGGTGACTTAGTTAAGTCTCACCCAAAGTTCGATAGCGGGACATCACAATTGTCCTCTCGCACTCTACCAAGATAAAATGTGTCGTTTTGCTTTGGCAAACCCAATAACAAATGATCGAGGTAGTTTATGAGTATCAAACTTTGGTAGGTATATCGAGTTGACATAATTAAGATATTTATCTAATCATGCATCACAGACACACATTGCATATATCAACATATAAGCGATAAATGCGACATGGTTATGGCCCGTATGCTACGATCTTCTCAAGCCAATGAGAAAATCGATGGTCAACATAGGGATAACATCTTCTCCAAGTGCATCCTTCGATCGTCATATGTCGCACATCCTTCTTGTAACTTTATCCTTCAATGGGCATTCCACTCCTCATTTGTACATTACAAATTAGGAAAACTTGAGTTACAATTGAGTCAAAATATATTTTACAACTAGAAAAATAGAGATAAGGCACGACACGTATGTCGTATTATGAATTACATTACAATATGCATACACACATATACATTCAATCATATTGGGGTTAAGACCATAACCATGCAATGTTAGACCGGTGTCGTCGATAGAGGGGGGGCGGTGAATATCGACCGTAAAAATCATTTCGGAAACTTCATAGAAAAACTCGTCTATTGGATCTTCGTTCTAGACTCAGAGTTAGTGCAGCGGAAAATAGAAGGAACGAAGAAAACAACGAGGCTTGTACACACGGGATTTACATGGTTCCCAACCCCCCAAGGTCGGTACATCCAAGGCCTAAGCACGGGAATGTCCGTCCACTAATAGTCTCCTTTCCGGACTTTCCGGAGGCGGAGAAACCCTTCTTACAGTGCACAAATTACAATCAAAAGATATAGAAAAATAAGTACAGAATTGTAAATTCAAACCAAACAAGAGTCGAAGACTTGGCCGATCTGGAACTCTGAAGTGCACACACTTCTTCCCGGAACTTCCTTGGTCGCAGAGCTTTGCCGTTAACGCTTTGTCGTCAGTCAGAAGGCTCAGAATGATCTTGGAAGTTGTGTTTTGAGCTGAGGGGTGGAAGCCCCTTTTATAGGCTTCATTGGGGCGCCTGTGATCAATGAGGCGCCTCATACAGCTTGGTCAAACTCCATCCTCGCGCCGAACTCGCAGCAGGGATAAGATCCCTCTTCCCAGGCGCCTCACCCATACAGGGCGCCTGGGAGCTCTCAGGCGCCCCAATAAAGAACTTATAATTTTTTTATAAGAACTTATATTTTTTTAAAAGAACTTATATTTTTCTAAAGTACTTATGTTTGTCAAATTCATAATATTTTTCTAAAGTACTTATGTTTTTCAAATTCATAATTTTTTTCAAAGTACTTGCATTTTTTTTTTCAAAAAGACCAATATATTTTCAGAAGTACTTGCATTTCTCAAAAAACTCAATATATCGTTCAAAAGTACAAGTTTTTGCAGAATATGTTTCAAAGTATTCTTTTAAAAGTGAAAAAAAAATCTTTAAGTAAAATTTTTATATTCGAAAAGTGCATATTTTTCTAAGTAAAAATCTTTCATGCATGCAATTCTTTTTGAGAATCTTTCTCAATTGGAAAATTTTCTAAGTCTTCTGAAAGTACAATTTTTTGTTTGCAGTATTTTTCAAAGTGTTATCTTCTGAAAGTACACCTTCATCACATACAATTCTTTTTGTTTGCAATATCTAAGACAACCTTTATTTCCTCAACCTCTATCAATGGAGGATTTGAAGGGTTGGAAGATGAAGAGGAAGGGTTGCCCTCTTCCTCTTCCTATAACTCCAACATACATTGGCAAGCGGAGGGAGCTCCCTCCCATCTCCTTCTATTTAACGAAGGAGCGGCTTCGTAAACATGGAGCTGCTCTTTTACTTTTTTTTAATATATTAAAATATTTTATTTTTAGTTTTTGTTTAAAAAAATGGGATGAAGGTGTTGTTGAATAGGATAAAAGAGTTGTTGAGAGATTTTTTTTATAGTTGAGAGATATATGAAATTTTTATTTTTGATGTGGTGCTGATATGGTATTGAAGGAGCTCTTATAGATGTCCCACGAATGTGGATGCTCTAATATACTTTCACTTTTCCTCTTTGTCCCCTTTAGAAGCTTCCCCACTTTTGTCTTCATTATTCAAAGAAAATGGGATAGTAACAAGATTTCAATCTCAAGATTATAGTTGCATCAAAGAGAAGATGAAAAAAAATCTAGATAAAACTCTATGATTGGCATCCGCATATGTTCATTGGAGCTTCATCTTCACACTGTGCAATTTATCTGACAAAAATAATTTACAAAATGTCTTATAAACAGGCATCAAAACTGAACATGGATCCAACTGGATAACCAGAAGCACTATTTGTTATATGTTAGCATCTACAAATACAAATATGTGCATCTCTTTTTCACTTAATCCAGATCAAGGACATCACTGAACATACACAAATTTGGACAAATAAGGGATTGGACTTCTGAAACCTCCTCCTCTTACAAAGGCATATGTGGTGGACCAGACTGTGCTATGTACTGCTTGCTGCACATCCGGTGTCGCCTCTCCCTCGCGTAAATGACCCAAAAAATCAAAGACAGCATAACGGCAGTAGATACCATCACAAGACCAATATAGGTCCATGCACTGTATAGTTCGAGGCCAGGACAATTGTGCTCACTTAATGAACTAAAGGTGTCGCGCACAAAAGTGCAATCTGCTAGCTGAAGGAGGAAAGGTCCATATAAGTAGAGTCCTTTGCTTACATTTGTTGCCGCTGTCATTTGATTGTAAATGCTTGGAGTAAGTCGACCAACTGTTGTGCAAACCTCATTTCCGTTTACTGATGTGATTTCACAAATGTAGCTTTTCCACACCTACATCAGGAATTATGAACACAAATGTATGTGGTCATTTGGTTTTTCTGAATTAACAACCATAACAGCTAGACATACTCCACTTACATGTTTACTTACCGTGGATGAGTTGTGGAAGTTGACCTCGCCCGTTGCACACGCACGAGTACTCATGTCGGGTTTATATGGATTGCAGAGTGCGGGCACCAGTGGACCAGATTGATTGTAATAGAGAGGTGCAAGAGCAGGAGGGAAGTTTCCGTTGGAAACATTGCTGATGACCTGATTGACAACATTCACAATCTGGAAGGTAACTTCCCTGCTTCTGTACATTGATTCATTGGCAGTAGTAACATCAACACAGGGAAGAATGTCATCTAGAGCTGTGTGTGAATGTGGATGACCAACCCATTGATCCATCGCGACACATGCATCTCCGACCACACTGCCAAACAAACATTTGGTATTGGATTCCAATTGATGTTTTGGCTTAAACGCAAGATAAACCAGTGAGTAATGACTACATTTCAGATACCAAGCCATCTGTATAATTCTCTACTTACTTGTGCAGAAGAAGAAAGACACCACATAAAATAAATGTGCCTGCTACAAGGATCCATCCAACAAGTACTAACCTGCATAGTTTTTTACAATTTTTTGTTCAAGTTCATGTCCAATAGCAACTGGGACAAAAGATGATATAACACGAACAACATGGTGAAGAAGAATTACTTTCACATACATTGACACAAGGAATTGCAGCCCAAATATGGAGAAAACTGCGAGTTAGACATAGGAAAATTGGTGATTTAGTGATCCAAAAAATGGAAGAAAGGCTAAAGGTTCACAATTATAGGTTAATTAAAGTGCTTACGGAATCCAAGGAACGCCAAACCTAGCATGACTCCAGCAATTACAATCAGATCCAATCTCCTGCAATGCGTAAGATCTCAGTACAGTAAAGTAGATATATCGAAAGTACACATGATTTGTATTAAACATTGTCCTGCAAGGAAATTGTTAGACGCACACTGCATCAAGCACAATCTGAATTTTCTTTGAATTCTCCATCGTCTTATCAGAGAGTTCGTTTGCTGATGCGTTGAGTTTCCTCTGAATAGTGTCGATCTTCATCTGGACGTCAACTGGCAGGAACACCTGATTGACTCCAACCTTCTTCCCAGCAGCCAAACTGCTCGAGAACTTGTGGAGATTATCAGCTGTCAAGTTAGCTTGACCGACCACATATTGCAGAGTTTCTGAAGTGCTAGTGTGGAACATCCCCTGGCCTTTATACAACACGCCGGATCCAATGCTGAGTTCATTGTACGAGTTGAGTTAGATCGAATGCGACGTCAAGTGTAAGCAAGAAGCAATGTTGGGTTTAAGAAGTTGGATTGTACATGGCAGCGCAGGTGAACAAGATGAGGAGAATAAGAGAGAGCGCGTAGGCAAAGCAAGAATACGAATGGTTTCTTCGTCGGCAGCAGCAGAGACAGCAGCAGATGAAGAACAAAACCAAGCCGAATCCGATAAACCAAGCTATGGAAATGGCGAAGAGCGGAGCGGCAGTAAAACCAACAGACTGCAAATTCAAGCAAGAACTTTTCAAGGGAGATTCAAACGACAATGCATGAGGAAAAAAAGTAGAACTGACAGCCCAGTAATGCTGATCGCTGATGTTCCAGCCACCGGTGTAATACTTGTATCCATTCAAAGGGTCTTTCCTATATGTCCTTTCTGCAGCCAATATGAAGGTGCTGTTCTCGACCGTAGCGTTCTTGGTCACCGGAACTTCGGCGACCAACCTTCTCCATGGACCCAACCCTTGCTCTTGTCCTTTATCTGCTTTTCGATGCAAATTTCCGTTAATTTTTTTTTTCTGTTCATCAGATTTCCATCTTTGCACAAAGCTTCAAGAGTTTTTGCATGAAAGAATCACGTTTTTTCTACCAAAATGCAATTTTTATTTTTCATTCAAAATCACAAAGGAAAGAAGACGAGGATCACCTGATGCGGATGCTTGTGCAATGGAGGAGGTAAGGAAGAAGAGCCCGAGAAGCGTGACAGAGAGGAAAGCGCCACGTAATGATGCCATGCCTGTCCGGGGCGGGCTGCTCTGTTCCCGGAGAGGCATTGGGTCGGGGAAAAAGTGGAGGAAAAAAAAAAAAAACAGGAGGAAGATCGCAAACGACGACGTCTGGATTCCAAAGCCAGCCGATCTTTTGCTGCCTTATATAGGTAATAATTTCTGGCGTTATTGATGGCATGCCTTCCGGGCGCTTGTTAAAGAATCGGTGGCTTTTATGACTCGCTCTTTCAATTCCATCCGTCGTCGTTTCCTTGTTTAGTGACAGCCTAAAACTGAAAGGAGAGGTAGAAATGGAAGCACAACCTTAATTCTTCCACACTCTACCATCTACAATCTTGTGTTGCACTTGATTTTTCTATTCCGTAATATTTATTAAATGGAATTATTGTGCGTTCAAATCATCCCATTCCAATCAGACTCTCTGAAAACGTTACATTAGTTAGTTTGATTGTATATATCTTTGAATTATAATTTACAGCTTATTTATACAATATTTTAAAATGCAAAAAAGATGTTATGTTCTGGATATATATAATCACCTCAGGTTCTGAGTGTATAGTTTGTTTCTGCAAAAATAATTGATTGCATACATTTGCTAGACTATTTATTTTCTTATTTTATCCTATATCCTAGTAAGAAATGTTTCAGGATATAAATGTTCCCATATTACTTGTCAATTTTTTTTTAATAGCCTAGATATCTAGGCCATCAGTCTAATTATTCTTGGAGATGGACAACTTGATCTCACAGATCAATCACCAATCAAATTCCAAAGCATGAGTGGGGTCTCGCTCAGTAGCCAATATCTTAGATTTTTTATTTTCAAAGAAAAATATCCTATAGCATGTTTTAGTTGAGATTCAAATTGTGAATACTTGAGAAACTATTTGAGCATTTTGTCATTGCACAATCAACTTATCAAAATATCTTATTCTTGTCGGGATATGCCTCAAACTCATAATTAATTTTGTTTGTACTAGTCATCTGTTATTATTTTTTCTCTATTTTTCCTAGAGTACTTCCACCGATCGAGTAGATAGATAGATTTCTTGAATATTTCCAGATTAACTTGACAAATCACTATTTATTGTTGGGATATACCTCAAATATAGACGCCAACAATGATCTATGCTTAGCCGACGATGACACGAGCTGCATAGCTCAGTCTCCGATAGTAAGGTTGTTGGAGAAGAAGATTGAATTGCGTCAATGACGCAATGCAAGAACTCAACCTTTCTTCTTTTTTTTAGTAAAACAGTATTGTTTTGATAAAAACGGTATCATTTTACTTAAATATTTTTTTTAAAAAAAAAATCCTTTAGTCGAACGACGTACCAAAGCGAACCAAGTGAGTAAAACTTTATATATATATATATATATATATATATGCAATTTAGCCTCCCGTGCCTTTTTTTTTCTAGTTCCGCCCCTTGGTAGTGAATTCTTTCCTTCTCTAGGTGGACATAAGCCTCAATGTCAAACTAGGTAAATTCTATAGGATCAAAAAGCATGCTAGGGGAGGGGATGAATAGTACGAGTCACTTTTTTTTTTACTTTTTTCAGAAAATACAAGAGTAAAACAGAGAAAAGAAATAAACAATGCTAACACATTTCTTTTATTTAGTTCACATCCCAACTATTGCTAGTCTAAGGCCTATACTTGCTCAGTGTTTCATTACGCAATCTATTATCAGTTTGAACGATTATAACAATATAGAATTTGAAATATAGTTAAAACAAGTATACCAACAACTATAAGTAGAATCTTTTTTTTTATCGAAAGGAAAGAATCTTATTTCAAGAAGACGGAAAACCCATTTTAGAAGGGGGTCAAACCTGACCTTCTAATATGAAATTACAAAGAAAAGGAAACAAACTGAATTACAATTTTGGGAATCCAAACAATGGATTGGCTAGAAATATTTTCTATACAAAACATCCATTTTAAAATTAATTATAACACCATCCGTACTATCCCATCTTGATATATTTCATTTATTTTCCAAGATGACCCATAAAGTTCTAAACACTTGAGAAAATGTCCAACTTTTAAAGCCACATCAAGGATCAATATCCAAAGAGGAATTAGAGTTTCAGAGATCAACCCGACTTTCAGAAATAGTCAAAGGGTTTGAGAGCAAGTATTACTGCATATCAGAATTTGGCACTAGGTTCTACATAACATTCACATTACAGTTTTCCCGGAATAAGCATATCAGCCATTTTTAGCAGGCAGCCAAATCCTGCAACCCTATAAGAAATCAACAAAGCACTCAGAATTCAGCCAAGCAAGTTTCAGTATCAGCTTCAGGCAGCCAAATCCTGCAACCCTATAAGAAATCAACAAAGCACTCAGAATTCAGCCAAGCAAGTTTCAGTATCAGCTTTTCAGTAGCCTCTGATAGCATCCATTCTACAATCATTTTGGCTAACAGACCATCCTGTACTTCAAATAACAAAAGAAGTCATCAATTTTGCACATATTATTGGCTAGCACATCTGCAACCGACAACCCTGTAATACGGTGCTTCAAGATAGAAAAATAAACCTTCAAACAATCGATCGTAGGACAAATATCATCACAAGAAATCAGCAGATCTATCTTGCAGTTAACAATATTTTCCTTCCAAAGTATAACACATGTTATATAACTGCCAAGAAAACCACAAATAAGAGGTGACACTGTAAATATAAGAGAACTTATTTTCAGATACTTTGTAGGAAACATTCTGAAACTATCAAAAGACCAGATCTCCCGTTTCCGTAATCTTGCAAAATATCAGTGAACATTTAAGACCGAGAGCAAAACCTGATTACAGACAATTATCAGTGAACACCAATATATGACACACCAACCCCACAAATGAAACCAAGAACTATCAAATACAGAAAGTTCCAGAACATGAAATCCATAATCTTGACAAAACAGCATAAGTAAGCTACATATAATAGCTGAAATCTTAATCTTAATTGGCATGTTTGGAATTATTGGCTCAGCAGTCCAAGCAAACCGAATGATCCACAACCTTTTTTGCAAAACGAATGTATGACATGTTTAATCTGTCTAATTTGCAAATGCCAAGAAGCATCTTATCTATCTCATCAGTGCCCAATATCCTTTCTGCAGAAGAAATAAAGGCCTGGTTTGCAAGGTAATCAGCAGCTGAATTAACCTCCCTATATGTATGTGTAAGCCAAAACTGATGTTGACTCAATATAAATTTAATTTTAGTGATCAGTTTGCGATAATTCCATGGAATTAAAGAAGATTGCAACATCTTTAAAGCTACTAAAGAATTTGATTCTAGCCAGATGGGGGTGTAGCTATTGATTAAACATAGTTCCAATCCTTTCAATATTGCATTTAGCTCGGCCTTGACATTCGAAGCTATACCAATAGTACCAGACCTTGCTAACATGATCCGACCCTCATGATTTCTGATAATAACTCCATATGAAGCAGGGCCTGGGTTACCCTTTGAGCACCCATCTGTATTAACCTTATAAATTCCAAATTTCGACATCTTCCAGTGTACTATTGAGATGCTAGTAACAACTCTATAATCCACTTGATAACCCATATCTTATTGCTTTACTACAACCTTTCCACTGCTTCTTCTTGATCCGGCCTGCAGCCATGGCTAACTGTATATAAGAGATGACCTTCCATATGATCCTGTTAGCCGACGGCCTGATACCACGATGTTTTGCATCATTCCTAGCGCACCATAAATGCCAAAAGATCAATAAAGGGATCACTTCTTTAATATGTCCATCTTTTGACTAGGAATTTCCAACTCTCCAACTCTCCAAAATCTGATATCTATCCACCCCAAATAATTGAGAAAAGTGCCTCCAAGCTTCCTTAGCAATCGGACCCGTAAAAAAGTAATGATCCCAAGATTCTATCGCATTACAACATTGGCATTTAGATGCTAATTCCACTCCTCTTTATTGCAATATTTCATCTAATGGTATCCTTCTTTTTAAAAAACACCAAATAAAAACCGATATACTTGGGAAGAGAATCTTACTCCAGCAAGCTCTCCATATTCCATCAGACTGCTGCACATTTCTGATGCAGTTCCAGGCCGACTTTAATGTGAATTTGTCATTCAAGGTTGGCTTCCAAAGAATGCTGTCACTGTGGTTCAAATGCTTCCCAAATAAAATTTCATTTTCCTTCCACCTAGGTACATCAAACTCCAATATCTCCTCCACAATTTTAGCTGGGACAATGTTTCTCAGTTTGGATGTGTTCCGTCTTTGATTGCTAATAAATTCCAACACTTACAGTTTGGGCTCCCCACTACCTCACAAGTTTGAAATAGTGGACCTTGATCTAGCCAAGTGTCATATCAAAAATTTATCTCACCATTACCAACAATCCAACCAATATTATCCTCTGCTAAATATCTAATTTTTATAAGATGGCGCCAACAAGGAGAAGCCTTCCAATTAGCCAAAACCACAGTTGAAGGAGTTGCTCGACAATACATCTTCAATAAAAAATTCGCCCATGGGGTGCCTTGTTCCCGGAATCTGAACCAAAGTTTCATTGCAGTAGCTGTGGCAATATCTGATAATAACTATAAGTAGAATCTTAAGCGTTCGTTGTTCGAGTAGCTTCTGTGTGTCATGGAGAGTGTTTAGGCACAGCATACAAGTAGAAAAGTCGTAGAAATTGATGATTTGAAGTTGCTGGTCAAAACTTCTTTTATAGCCTTATCCAGGCACCTGGACCGGTCTCGGGCGCCCCACCCAATAAAGGCTAATGTGGCATGACCTCGGCGAAACTCTATCCGGTAACTCTTATCCTGATTCATGTGTCTGGACCAATTTTAGGCACTTGGTGTAGGACCATTGCACATGAGAGGGGGTAGATGAATCACGTGACTTTAAAAAACAATGTCGCTTTTCAAAATAGAGGGAGTGCATGCACAGTGGAAATAAAGGCAAAAAGCACAAAACACGAATGCAGAGCCTTCAACGACTCCTATTGCAAGGCCCGGGACCCTTGGACCTTTCCGATAGGCAATCTACTAATACCCTCTACCGGTAAACTTCCGGTAGGGTGATCGAGTACAAAAGATGAATAGGAAGTGTAACAACCCTACACTTCCTACTTGATATAATTTAAGTACAAGTAAATAACAGTGTTACCCAACACATATGTTGAATTTCAATCGGCTCATGTGTTGTCGGACGTAGTTGTGTCGAAGTGGGGTCGCAGAAGGAAGAAAAGGAAGAAGTAGGATGAGCGTGTAAGCTTGAGAGATATAGAGAGAGTTGTTGTTCTGAGCTCTCGATCAAGACACCCTTATAAATGGTATCTGAGGCGCCTTAGATCAGGCAAATCTGATCCCGATCCTGTTGGGACCGGGTGCATGTTCACAAGGATACGGGTTCGTAAATTTTAAAATATTTACGTGCAGCGGAAGAATTAGCATAAATAATTTCTCAAATTATTTTTAAGCACGTATCTATCATGCGACCTTATGATGTGTGGACATGATCATAAATTAAAATTTTATGGAAAAGTAAACTAATTTACTTTGTACCTCGCGTAACTCGAAGAAAGGGACGAGATCCAACAGTAGCGTCCCTTGGAAGCTCCGCCTCTATTCGCGTCCACGCCGAGTTCTCTTCGGGATGACTTCGCAAAGTCACGAGTTTTGTGCCGACGAGAACTACTAGATTCTCTAAAGGCACAACTAGAAGATCAAGAGAGAAGAAAGGAAACTAACCACCAAGTAACGGAATCAAAATTCCGGGAAAGGAAAGAAGGAGTCGCGATCCGTTTCTTCTTCTTCGGCACCTTCTTGGCGGATGAAGCTCTCGGCCACCCTTGGGATGTGCGCCGGCCCTAGGGGAGGAGAGAGAGCTGGCCCTAGAGAGAGAGAGAGAGAGAGCTACTAATCTCTTGATAACTCAATTGAGGAATTCAAGCCTAGCCTTGGTTCCTTTATATAGTAGCCTCTCCCTTGCCATGTCTCCCCTTTAACGGAATTAACGGAATAAATTTTCATAAGAAATTTATCTTATAAATTTTCTTATTAATTATTCCGTTATGCCAAGTTTTATTATAACTAATTTTATAATAAAACAAATACATCTCTCCTTTTAATTATGGAATAAATTTTCATAAAATTTATTATATAAATTTTCTCATCATGGAAAAATCAATTCATAATTGATTTTATAGAATAAAAATAAACCATTTAAAGTTTATTTTAATCTCCAGAAAAAGAATAAATTTATTATATAAATTTTTCTTTATCATGGAAAAATCAATTCATAATTGATTTTATAAAATAAATCAATCCATGGTTCATTTTAATTTCCATAAAAAGAATAAATTTATTATATAAATTTTTCTTATCATGGAAAAATCAATTCATAATTGATTTTATAAAATAAAAATAAACCATTTAAAGTTTATTTTAATTTATATGAAAACAAATTTATTTATCCATAATTTATAAAACAAATCGCGCTAGATTTATTTTATTAATTAAACCAAATTAATTGGTTTCTTCCCTTTGTTGTGGCCGGCCAAACCAAAGAGGGTTGGCACCCTCTTTGGCCGGCCAAACCGAGCCGATCCCATCGCGAATTAAACTCATTTAATTCGCCCGATAAGCCTTCAAAAGACTTAGTCATTTTAAGCTTCCGTTGCGCCTCTGATTAACTCAGATTCGACTTATTTCTCTTGATCGGAAAGTCAATTTTCAACTCGTTTTAAATCCCTCGGATTACTCGTAGTGCGTGTGACTAAATAGGCTTTCGATTTATGTTGGCCGTCTATAATCAACTAATTATAGAACGATCATGAGTGGCACCTAGTAATACATCATGACCCCCAATTAATCGAAAGATCAACGGTTGACCTCAGAAGTAATTCTGAAACCCTTCAGCAGCTCTAATGAATCGTGCCCCATTCCCTTCACCATCTTATACCCACTTGGTTCTGGACATGGTCTGTGTGTGTCAGTCCCCACTAGGCTGACAACGTCACACCTAGCCCAAGTAGTGTCTTTCTCGTCCTTTGGATTTCTAATTACTCTCATGTATTTAAGATACACATACTCTAAACATGATATGCTCTAGCCAGAGGCTTTGAGTAACAATCCGACGATAGGCCTGGGTATACATCTCCTCGCAAGGAGTGGTGAATCCTTTGTAGGCTGTTCAAACATCTTCGGGCACTTCGGCTTATACCCAACCATCCTAGGTCCACACCTCCTTGGAGATGCTTGCTTAAGATGTTAAAGTATAAGTCTCCATGACCAAGATGACTTGAACACCGCAAGTCAAAGGAACATCGCACTTAAGCTGCGGTAAGAACTTCACTGACCTGTCTATGTATAGACTACCATGTGAAGTTTTACAGTCAGTCACTCCAATGAACTAGTTTCCTTAACTAGCATCCATGTTTATCTCCGGACATCCCAATGTCACCAGCCAGTGAGAATCAGCTGATTAGAGAATAACCCATGCTAGTCTCAACAGAATTGATATTGTCCGTTTTTATCAATTCATCGACTAGGGATATTTTCAATACTTCACAATTGCACATGTAGAGATAATCACTAGTTGTGATCCCATCACAAATTCTCTTATGCTGTGAATTGTATTGCGGACATTCAGTAGATGAGTTTAAGATCCCAATCAAATACACAAATATGTATACTCAAATAGTGAATTTTCATTTATTAAAATAAATGTTTACAATCATAAGGCGATTACCTTAGGACACTTCTCTCATATCACTAACAGATCCGAAGTCACTACTCTCGCTGTTTATCCTTTGGAAGACACCTCAGATCCTAAGTGAGGTGTTTTAGTTCCCCACTTAGGCGCCTCCGGTCCAAACTAAGGTGGCTTAGTTCGCTGAATTCTCATCATCAACACAGACTATACGGAGGTGCCCTTAACCACCTGAGGCACTTCAAGTCCTAACTGAGAGGCCTCGGGCACTGTTCATCCGAGAAGTCTTTTATAAAAAAACCTTTGTAAAACCATGTTAGTCCAAAACACAACATACCCTGCAAAACAAGGTTAGTACTGTTGGTGCTGGAAGCACCAAATCGAACCTGATTTTGATAATGACAAAGGGTTCAAAGTTGTTTATATTGTGATCTAATGAATTTATCAAGTGTGCAGGAAAGTCCTAGTTCACCTAGGCACGAAGTCTTGACTTGCAGGGTTGAGCAAGAAGTCCTGATCGAGGGCTGGGCAAGAAGTCCTGGTCGTTGACTAGGCACTGAAATCCTGATCCAGAAGATTGGGCAGGAGTCTTAGCCAAGCGAGGATTGCAGATAGAAGTAAAGGTGGGTCGAGGTACGGACGTCTCGAGATATGACAGTCTCGGAGGCCGAGCAAAAGTCCAACCGGAGGATTCGGTTGACAAAAGGTGAGGACGCGTTCCCCGAAAGAGGGAACAGTAGGTGTCGGTTCAACCGAGGGTTTCATTTGAAATCCAAAGTCAGAACCATGACAGCTCCGATTGTTATCCATACATTTATTATTAATGTTATATTGTTTTTGGACTAACCTTGGTTGCATGAGTGAAAGGGAGTAGCTGCTACATCCAGGGCATCTGAAAGGGTTCAAGCGCCCGTGAGACCAGGCGCCTAACAGGTAACAGGCGCCTGAGCTGAGGTATTTCTGCAAGTGAGAAGCTGAGCTGGCAGGTTCGCCACGTTAGCATCTCGAGTGCCCGTGAGCCATCAGGTGCCTCAGAGGTCCCAGGCACCCAAGACCGAGAGATAGAGTTTTGGCCGAGTCTGCGGATAAGTATGCGCTCGATTCGCTTCACGTGGCAGGCGCCCAAGAGCCTAGAGACGCCCGAGAACTTCCTATATAAGGGGCTTTTGTTGGTGCAGGAAGCACCTAAGTCAAACCTGTGTTTTGATAATGGTAAAGGGTTCAGAAGTTAAGGTGTTATTGTGATCTAACAAACTTACTAAGTATGCAGGAAAGTCCTAGGTACACTAGGCAAGAAGTCTTGGTAAAGGGCTGGGCAAGAAGTCCTTGTTAAGGACTGGGCAAGAAGACCTGACCGGAAGTTGGGCAAAGAAGTCTTGGTCAAGGACTGGGCAAGAATTCCTGGCAAAGGGCTGGGCATCGAAGACTTGACCGGAAGTTGGGCAAGAAGTCCTGGTCGCAGACTGGGCATGAAGACCTAATCAGGTGGATTGGGCAAAAGTTCAACCGGAGGAGCCGGTTGGCAAAAGGTAAACTCTCTTGAGAGGAGTAGGTGAGGACGCGTTCCCCGTGCGAGGGAATAGTAGGCGTCGGTTCGACTTAGGGTTCCATTTGGGAGACCCAAAGTCAGAACCAAGACAGCTTAGGTTGTAAATAATGGCTAATATGTTTGCTTCTTTTTGTTGTGGAACTAACCTTGGTTGAAGGGATCGAAGGAATGAGTTTCTGCAGCTGAGGTGTCTCAATGGAGAGAGGCGCCTCATTGGGGCTAGGCGCCCGGATGGATACGGGCGCCCCAGTGGAAGGCTAAACTGAAGCAAACGAAGCAAACTGCCACGAAACCTCTGGACCAAAGCAACTCAGGCGCTCGGGACCATACGGGCGCCCCATTAGCCTAGGCGCCCTTGTGAAGAGGATAAGCGCTGACCGAGCCTGCGGATAAGTGTTCGCGTAGGAGAGGCCACGTGTAGGTGCCCCCATCGACACAGGCGCCCCTATGGGTGCTATAAAAGGGGGTCACCGCTAAGGCTTCAAACAACTTCGCTTTCAACGCTCCAAGCACTTTCGTTCAAGCGCTATGCTGCGACAAGCTTCGACTTCGAGATTCTAGTATCGACGACGACCCTCTGCTCCGAACTTTGATCCACCTCGGGCGTCCGTAAATTTAATTTACAAAAAGTGTTGCAAATTCAATTTTTCAGTTCTATATCAGTACTCAATTTGTAAAAGATTTTTGACGACTATAGAATTGCCCAACGTAAACGGTTAAAGACCGTGGGCCTTGGAGTAGGAGCCGTCCGCGACTCCGAACCAAGTAAAACCATCCTGCGCTCGCGATTGCTTTGTTATTTTCCGCTGCGTATCTGCTCTAGTTTTTCGAAAATTAGATATCGATATTCACCCCCCCCTCTATCGATTTTCTATGATCCAACAAGTGGTATCAGAGCGGGTGGCTCAAATTTGGTGCAACCACCAATTTGAGAGTTTTTTTTTCAGATTTACGAAATTATTTTAATTTTTTTTCAAATCTTTCTCGTTAATCGAGGTTTGTGCAACACCACTCGATCGTTTTTCATTGTTAGTAATTTCTTCCGCACTACTAATCCAAGACTAAGTCTTGGAACAAGTTTTCTTTATTTTTAATTTTTCAGAAAATATTAATGGCCATGCAAGAAGGATTTAGCACAGCCAGACCACCGCTTTTCAGTGGAGAAGATTTCTCCTACTGGAAAAACAGGATGGAAGTTCACCTGAAAACTCAGGTGGACATGTGGATAATCATCCAATCTGGCCTGGAGATTCCCAAGAACGCAGAAGGAGTGGCACAACACTATTCTGAATGGGACGCCTCGTTGAAGAAGAAGATCGAGCCTGATGCAAAAGCAATCCAAACTTTGCAATGCGGATTGACCAAGGAAGAGCTGAACCGGGTGAGACCCTTCAACAATGCCAAAGAGCTTCCATGAGCTTCCTCTAGGACCTACTGTCCGTAAGTCAGAGTCGTCGGGAACACATAATCGATCCCGGAGATATAAGACTCCGCTGTCTGAAATCCGAAATCCATCGTCCTTGCCTTCGAGAACCTCTTGCTTGATTCTCTGAAGACTCGGATCATGATTCTGCTTTTCCAGAATATCGTCGAATAATGTCGGCGCAATCATCAGGGTGGACAACTGTCCTGATATGATTTCAATCCCGTAATTCATAATTTCTTCCCCTAAGGATTGTGACAAAGCCGACAAAGACATTAAAGCAGCACATGATTTCCTACTGAGAGCATCGGCTACCTTGTTGGCTTTTCCCGGATGATACAGGATCTCACAATCATAATCCTTGACCAATTCGAGCCATCTGCGCTGTCTCATATTCAGATCTTTCTGGGTGAAGAAATACCGCAGACTCTGGTGGTTTGTATAAACATTACATTGAGTTCCATATAGATAGTGCCTCCATATTTTCAGTGCAAAGATCATCGCTGCTAACTCTAAGTCATGGGTAGGGTAGTTTCTTTCATGTTCCTTCAGTTGCCTAGAGGCATAGTCAATTACCTTTCCATTTTGCATAAGTACAGCTCCGAGTCCCAGTTTGGATGCGTCGTTGTACATATCGAAACCCATATCGCTCTCTGGAAGAGTCAATATTGGAGCGCTAGTCAGCCTCCTTTTCAGTTCAGTAAAGCTCTTCTCACATTCCTCGGTCCATACATATTTCTTGTCTTTCCTTGTAAGAGCTGTCATAGGGGTTGCAATTCGAGAGAAGTTCTCTACGAATTTTCTATAATAGCCTGCTAGCCCAAGGAAACTTCGAATTTCACTGGCATTCTTGGGTCTAGTACAGTTACTCACCGCTTTGATTTTAATTGGGTCCACCATTACTCCTTCCTTGGAGATAACATGTCCCAAGAATGATACTTGATCGAGCCAGAACTCGCATTTGGAAAATTTAGCATACAGTTGTTCCTTCTGAAGAATCTGTAGTACTATACTCAGGTGCTCAGCATGTTCTTCGGGAGTTCTCGAATATATAAGGATATCGTCGATAAAGACGATCACAAATCTGTCGAGGAATGCCGAGAATACCCGATTCATTAAATCCATAAACATAGCTGGCGCATTGGTAACTCCAAATGGCATAACTATGAACTCATAATGTCCGTATCTGGTTCGAAAAGCCGTCTTCGGTATATCCTCCTTTTTCACTCTAACTTGGTGATAACCAGATCTCAGGTCAATCTTAGAGAATACCGTGGCTCCCTTCAGTTGATCGAACAGGTCATCTATCCTGGGTAAAGGGTACCTGTTCTTGATAGTCACGTTGTTCAACGCCCGATAGTCGATACACATTCGCATCGACCCATCCTTCTTTTTCACGAACAATACAGGAGCTCCCCAGGGAGAATGACTAGGGCGGATGAGTCCCTTGTCAAGCAACTCCTGTAACTGTCCCTGTAATTCCTTTAATTCCGTCGGCGCCATACGGTACGGTGCCTTAGAAATGGGGTTAGTACCAAGAATTAATTCAATTGCCAATTCTATACCCCTTTTAGGTGCTAACCCTGGTATAATTATACACGTAATTATATGCTTATCGTGATTATGGGTAACCCAACTCATATTATGCTTCCCCAAATATTCGTCCTTATTTGTCACATGATCAATATAGGGTAAATGAGATCTTATTTATTATATCACCAAAATTTATTTTATTCCATCTTATAATTCTACATACAAGACTAGTCCAACTCAGTGAGCAAGATGGACTGTCGTTATGCCCAACATAAAGAATATCATAGTGACGGCTACTACCTCCTCACTCATCTCCCTTTGGCCCGCCTCAGGATCCTCTACTGTTCCCATCGGGTTGTCTTCTTCAATCTCGAGAATCTCCTCGTCCGCTTCAAGGTCTTCCTCGAACATCTCCAACACCTCTGGATCCTCCTCGAAGGGCTCAGGATCCTTCTCGAAGGGCTCGGGGTCCTCCTCGAACGGCTCGGGGTCCTCCTCGAAGGGCTCGGGATCCTTCTCGAAGGGCTCGGAATCCTCCTCGAAGGGCTCGGGGTCCTCCTCGAAGGGCTCAAGATCCTCCTCGAAGGGCTCGGGATCCTCCTCAAAGGGCTCGGGGTCCTCCTCGAACGGCTCAGGATCCTCCTCAAAGGGCTCAGGACCCTCCTCAAAGGGCTCAGGGTCCTCCTCGGACGGCTCGGAATCCTCCTCCGAGTCTCCCAGGTCTTCTGGGAACTCATGGCGGAGAAGCTGCCTACATAACTCTGCATATGGGATACAGCATCTGTGCTGTCCGCAGATCTGATGCGCAACCTCTCTTGCCCGGTTGGGCAATGAACGAAGTAAAGCTCCGATCCAATGATCGTCCATGACTGGAAACCCTTCCCGCTCCAGGTTTCAGAAGAGCCGATCCAAGAACCCTATGTTGCCTTGTATTCCCCGGGTCGGGCAATACTCAACCGCCTCTATCGCTCCAGCAGCTCGCGGCACCTCTCAGTGTAGTCCTCATGCAACATCTGGAATTGAAAAGAAAATGACATGGTTAGTACTAAACCATTCTTTTTTTTTTCAATTCGCAAATATATATACAGAGGAAAACACACACCCAATCGGTGTAGTTTACCCTAGTGATTACAATATGTAACCACCCTCTTACCCCAAATTCTAAATTATTAATGGATACATATATTTAGATAAGAGGATGTTTCATTCATGTTCACATATCTTACAACTTCCGGTCATTACCTATCATACCGGTGATAACATAAGAATTAATGCAACTTTCATTGGTTATGCATGCATAAATCATCTCTATATATATCATTACTGTACATGAAATAAAGTAAAGCGAGGTTAGGATCTCTTACTTGGAAGCGGCAGGATGAAGCTTTGATGTGTGTGTGTAGTGGGGAAGGCAGACCTGCTCTGATACCAACCTGTAACGCCCGCCCTTCTCACACTAGGGCGGGGTTACGCGAACATAATTTTCGTTTTAGCGGAAGCGTTTGAAACTTGAAACTTGAACATGATACATGTATAATCTTGTACTTGAACATGTAAGCATGAAACCATTTAAACATCTTAGACATTGAGGAGAGCATGCTAGCTACCTTTACATTCTTACTTGCATAATAGAAGCATGCCACATAGCCATTTCTTAAGACAGAGTAGTAAGTATGAGGAAGGATAACATAATACTAAAGTTCTTTAGCAAGTCTTAACTAAGTACTTGTAATACCCAGTACTTTTCATATATATTAATAGGAATTTTACTGAAATTTTTCTAGTATTTTTAGAAATTAAATAGGAGGAGAAAAGGAAGAAATTTTAGGTTGGGAAGTTGGCTGTTCAGGGTATCAGTCGACTGCCATCGTGGCAGTCGATTGGTGCCGCGGGAGAGAAAGAAAAATAGAGAGTTAAGTGGGCGTGGAGAGATTTGATCCCGCGACCTCTTCGGTTCAGGGCTAAAGCAGAAACCAGCTGGGCTAGGGTATCAAGCACAGAAAAGAGAGGAGAGAAATAATGTTGTAGTGTAGTTAAGCCTTTTCATTAAGAGGTATATTAAGCCGCTTAAGTCGCGTTGGAAAGGGGAGGCTAGGGTTGTAGCCGCGCGTGAGAGAGAGGAGAAGGGAGGGCTGCGAAACAAGGGATTTTCAAGGGAGCTCTTCTTCTTCTTCTTCTTTCCCCTTGAGTAGAAGCATCTAGGGTTCCTTCCTAGGGCTAAAGGTGGAAGCTTTTCACAAGAAGGAGGGGAAAGGATTTCGTAGGGAGTTTTTCTCCCTATTTTTGTGAGTTTCCTTCAAGACCGAGGTAAGTAAATCGCTCACCTGCAATAGGAGTAGTTTCGTTTCGAAATTCTCATTGTAGAACCCTAGTTTTCGAAAAGTAGAAGCATGGTGAAGAGAATTTTGCTATTCTATGTTTTAGCTATTAAAGTTGCATGTTTTATCATGTTAGAAATTCAATTTGTTTGTATTGAATGTATGTAGGCCAAGCATGATGAGTTTTCATACTTATGAAAAGACCTAAAAGTGAATTTGAGTTAAGGAGCACACAAGATGCTCGATGGAAAGTTAAAGTGAGAAAAGTAAAGGTTTTTAGCATGCAAATATATGCAAAAACAAGTAAAGTGATAAGTTTAAGTATGGTAAGTAAGAAAAGTATTTTACTTTGAGAAAGAGACATGTACCGGGCAAATGTAAGGCCCATCGAAAGTTAGAAAGTAAAGTTCTAATAGGGTGCGGTGGCTAGCTACCTCGCAACCTATTAGAAAAGCGCGCAATTGGTACACTGATACCATGGTACAATGTCAAGGCCTAAAGAGAAAGTTGATTATTATTTTCAAGTATATAAGTATGATCAAGTAGTTCCTTTTTGAGAAAGTGTTTAATTATTATAGGTGTACCTTGTTACAATGCAAGCATGATAAAGTAGTTCAAGTAGTAAGCATGGTTAGTTGTGTACATTGATACATTAACAAGCATGATAAAGTGTTTCAAGTTGTAAGCATGTTTAGTTGTAAGTTTTGAAGTAAGTAAAGTTTTAAATCATTCTTTGAAATGAGCATGTTTAGTATTGACATCATGATTTTGTGAGTAGGGATTTACTTACTAAGCATTGTGCTTATTAGTTGCATTTTTTCCTTCTATTGCAGATAAAGGAAAAGAAAAGGTGTAAGTTGGGAGGCGACAGGACTTGCATTGGTGTTCAGTGGCGGCGGAACCGTGGAAAAGATCTTTGGGAATAAGTATTATAGAAACATTTGGTTATGGTTTTGGGTTCATAGAAAGTGATCAGTGTGTTTAAACTATGCCTAGAGACAAAGTTTGGTACAAACTTTAGTATATTTATGCAAGTGTTTTGTTAGTTTTGTTAAACTCCGCAAAGTTTCAATTTCAAGTTGTGGTATTGGTTTTGAGTTGCTAATATGCTTAATAAACTAGGGTAGAATATAGATTTGAAGTTATATCCTAATGTGAAGTGATAGTATGTGATTTGTGGATGTTTGAAAGTGGTTATCAGTTCTGAAATTGCAGGTTTTCAGGCGTACCAGTCGACTGGTACAGGATCAGTCACCTGCCCTATCGAACAGTAGCTTCTGTTCGATGCATCAGGCGCCTGCCAAAAGGTCAGTCGCCTGG
Organism: Boesenbergia rotunda; assembly: GCA_024364735.1. Taxonomy (NCBI): domain Eukaryota; kingdom Viridiplantae; phylum Streptophyta; class Magnoliopsida; order Zingiberales; family Zingiberaceae; genus Boesenbergia; species Boesenbergia rotunda. Next base: position 24,807 of record JAGFNQ010010128.1, read on the forward strand.
TACCAGTCGACTGATATATAGCAGTCGACTGGTATCATTGCAGAAAAGTGGTATAGAGCAGCTGGTTAATGCTTTAGTGTTACAACTAAGAGATCTAGGGGTCAAATCTTGACAATGCAAATAAAAGGAAAGTTGTTTTGTATTTTTTTGAAAAAAAAAGAGAAGGAAGAAAAAAAAAATAAAGCAAGTTAAGGGAAGTCAAGTAGTAGTAACTTAAAGCTTAGTTAAGTTAAGCGACGATAAAGCTTAAGTTAGTAGATAAAAGTTGGGTCGTCACAGAGTGGTATCAGAGCAAAGTTCCATCCTTCCGCCACACTGACATCAAGCATCAATCCTGCCGCCTGCCAAGTAAGAAGTTCATATGTTATAGTTTTGCATGCTTTTTATTATTGACTGCTAGTATCAGTATGTGCATGATGAAGAAGTTCATATGTTGTAGTTTTGCATACTTTTCATTATTGACTGCTAGTATCAGAAAGTGAAAGATGATAAGGAAGTATGTTAGTATTATTATATACTAATATGTGCATAGAGATAGTGAAGTAAGTTAGTAAGAGATAATGAGCATTTATTTCTTATTTATTTTCTGTACACCATAGAGCAAGAGAGATGGCAAGAGGGCGTCCCAGAATTGTCCGCAACGAGGAGCAAGCTCCTAGAGAACAGGAGTCAACGGAGTCAGTACCACCCACAGATCTTCAAGGAGTGGTGGCCCAGCTTCAGAGGCAACTTGCTGAGCAGCAGCAAGTCATTGCTGCCTTGATGGCTAATCAGCAAGCCACCCCTGTTGCCACGCCAGTGGCGCCAGTGGCACAAGTAGTGACACCAGCGGTGACAGAGACTCCCCCAGTACCTCTGACAAGAGAAGTGAGACAGGAAGCATATCTGATCCAGTGGCAGAGACTGAAGCCCGAGAATTTTTCTGGCACAAGTGAACCATGGGATGCTCAGGCATGGTTCAAAACGGTGGAAAGTATAATGGAGTTACTGGACTGGCCCGAGGTGGAGAAGATAAAGTGCACATCCTTCTGCCTTACTGGAGATGCTAGGATGTGGTGGGAAAGAGTGAAAGCTAAGAGGAATGTGAATCAGATGACCTGGGCCGAATTTGAAGCAGAATTTCTGGAAGAGTACTTTCACATGAAAGTGACAAACAAGCACTATGATGAATTTACTGAGTTCCGTCAAGGAGATCTGACTGTAGATGAAGCAGTGAAGAAATTCAATCGACTAGCTCGCTTGTGCCCAGAGCTAGTTAGTACTGAGAAGGAGAGAGTTAGGCTGATGCTCAAGATGCTGAGGCCCCAGATAGCTTTGAACGTGGCCGGCAGTGGTAACAGACCACAAACTTCAGAGGAGTTAGTAAGTAGTGCTTTGATCACTGAGCACTACTTAAATAGTATAAGGGTTACACGTGCGCAACAACAACAGACCTCAGCTCAGAAGTCCCAAGGGAGTACACAGAATCAACAGAACTGGAAAGGGAATTCAAGCAAGAGAAAGCAGGGGGACCAAAAGACTTCTGAGGGGAATAAAGGAGACACCTCAAGCAAGCAGTCTAAGTATCCTCCTTGCCCGAAGTGTGGAAAGGCACATCCTGGAGCGTGTCGTCAGGGCATGAGTGGATGCCATATATGTGGAGCAGAGGGACACATGATGAAGGCTTGCCCTAACAAGTCAAGTGTTGGAGCTTGCTATATATGTGGAGTAGTAGGGCACATGGCCAAGGCTTGTCCTAAAGCAAAGCAACCTCCACCACAGTTTCTTCAGTACGAAGGTGGACCTGCTCAGCTGCACCAGATGCAGCCAGTTATGGAGGGACCTTACTACAGCCAGATGAGGATGGAAGCCCCACCAGCCACAACCAATGCCAGGATTTTCTCCATTAGCAAGGAAGATGTGGCAAATGCTCCTACTGTGGTCACAGGTCGAATACTCATCTCATCTCAGTATGCTATTGTGTTATTCGATACTGGGGCAACCTATTCTTTTGTATCTATACTATTCTCTAAAAAGCTAGGGATCCCACCAGAGAGTTTAAATACGGAGTTTCTAATAACTCTACCATCAGGAGAGGTTATGGCCTCTACTCAGAGGCTAAGGACAGTACCAATCTGGATTTCCAACCGAGAGCTCTACAGTGACTTGGTAGTCCTTGAGATGAAGGATTTCGATGTCATTCTAGGGATGGACTTCTTGAGCAAGTACAATGCTTCTATAGACTGCCGCAAGAGAAAAGTCAAGTTCACACCAGAAGCAGAACCTTCATTTGAGTTTATTGGAGACCCAAGGAGAAAGACAAAGAGGTTCCTATCTACCTTGCAAGCTCAGAGAATGTTAGAGAAGGGGTGCTCTGGTTTTCTAGCTCATATAGTGGATGCAAGTCAAGGAGAAGGATTGAAGAGAGAAGAAGTGAGGGTAGTCTGTGACTATCCTGAAGTGTTTCCTGAAGAGTTACCAGGACTCCCTCCCAATCGGGAAATTGAGTTTGAAATTGAGTTGGCCCCAGGAACCAACCCAATTTCGAAAGCACCTTATCGCATGGCGCCAGCAGAACTGAAAGAATTGCAAGAACAATTGCAAGAGCTGCTTGACAAGGGTTTCATCCGCCCTAGTCATTCACCTTGGGGAGCTCCTGTACTGTTCGTCAAGAAGAAAGATGGATCTATGCGAATGTGCATAGATTATCGAGCTTTGAACAAGGTAACCATCAAGAACAGATATCCTTTGCCAAGGATAGATGATTTATTTGATCAGTTGAAGGGAGCTACAGTGTTCTCCAAGATAGATCTGCGATCAGGTTACCATCAGCTCAGAGTGAAGGAGAGTGATGTGCCAAGGACTGCTTTCAGTACAAGATATGGGCACTATGAGTTTGTGGTTATGCCCTTTGGAGTGACAAACGCCCCTGCGACGTTTATGGATCTAATGAATAGAGTATTCAAGGATTTTCTGGACAAGTTCGTTATTGTCTTCATTGATGATATCCTAGTGTATTCAAAGACTCAGAAAGAACATGAAGAACACCTGAAGATAGTGTTGCAAACCTTACACCAAAAGGAGTTGTACGCCAAATTCTCAAAGTGTGAGTTTTGGCTTGATCAGGTGGCCTTCCTAGGCCACATTATTTCCAAGGAAGGTATTATGGTAGACCCAGCCAAGATTGAAGCAGTTAGTAACTGGAGTCAACCAAAGAATGCTAGTGAGATCAGAAGTTTTCTGGGTTTGGCAGGGTACTACAGAAGGTTTGTGGAGGACTTTTCAAGATAGCTTCACCACTTACATCCCTTACCAGAAAGAATAAGAAGTATGAGTGGACTGAAGACTGTGAGCAGAGTTTTCTTGAGTTGAAGAAGAGACTAACAAGCGCTCCTATCCTTACAGTACCCGAAGGTGATAAGAGCTTTGATATATACAGTGATGCATCAAAGCTAGGACTAGGAGCAGTCCTTATGCAAGAAGGCAAAGTCATAGCTTATGCTTCCAGGCAACTCAAGGACTATGAAAAGAATTACCCACTCATGATCTGGAGTTGGCAGCTGTAGTCTTTGCTCTGAAGATATGGAGGCATTACTGTATGGAGTGCAGTGTAAGATTTATACAGATCACCAGAGTCTGAAATATTTCTTCACTCAGAAAGACCTCAATATGAGACAGCGAAGGTGGCTCGAGTTAGTAAAGGACTATGACTGTGAGATTCTTTACCACCCTGGTAAGGCAAATAGAGTAGCAGATGCACTGAGTAGAAAGACTTGTGCCACTTTGATGTCCTTATCATCATTGGCACCACCATTACAGAAGGAGATAGTAGATTATGGAGTGGAGATTATTGATGGACAGCTAGCCCTATTGACACTAGAGTCAACTTTGCTTGAAGAGATACAGAAAGAGCAAGCTGAGGATTCTGATATCCAAAGGATCAAGAAGGAGATGCAAGAAGAGAGAGTAAAGAGTTTAGAGTATCTGACAGTGGGATACTCTACTATGGTGACCGTTTATGTGTCCCCAATCATGAAGAGCTGAGAAAGAAGATTCTTGAAGAAGCCCATGGAACTCCCTACTCAATGCATCCTGGTTCCACTAAGATGTACCAGGATTTGAAAAGAGGATTTTGGTGGTCAGGGATGAAGAGAGACATAGCTAAGTATGTCAGCACCTGCCTGACATGTCAGAGAGTTAAAGCAGAACACCAGAGACCAGGAGGTGTCCTACAGCCCATTCAGATTCCAGAGTGGAAATGGGAAGACATAGCCATGGATTTCATAGTTGGTTTACCAAAGACAACTAATGGCTATGATGCTATTTGGGTGATAGTAGATAGATTGACCAAGTCTGCCCACTTTTTGGCAATCAGAGTGTCTTACTCAATTGAAAAGTTAGCTCAATTATATGTGCAGAAGTGATCCGACTACATGGAGTCCCGAAGACCATTATCTCGATAGGGATGGTCGTTTCACTTCACACTTTTGGGAGTGTGTACAGACCGCTTAGGCACCAAACTGAAGTTTAGCACAGCTTTCCATCCCCAGACTGATGGACAGACAGAGAGAGTGAATCAGATTCTAGAAGATATGCTCAGAGCTTGTGCATTGGACTTCAAGGGCAGTTGGTGCAAGTATTTGTGTTTAGCTGAGTTTGCCTACAACAACAGTTACCAAGCCACTATTGGTATGGCACCCTATGAAGCTCTTTATGGTAGGAAGTGCAGATCTCCCCTTGTTGGTATGAAGGTAGTGAGAAGAAAGAAATGGGGTCACAGACTGATCTCATAGATGATACCACAGAAGCTATAAGGAGTATCCGCCAGAGGATAGAGACTGCTCAGAGTAGGCAGAAGAGCTACGCCGATGTACGCCGTAGGCCGTTAGAGTTTGAAGTTGGGGATACAGTTTTCCTCAAAGTAGCTCCTATGAAGGGTGTGATGAGATTTGGCAAGAAAGGCAAGCTAAGTCCTCGATACGTAGGACCCTACCAGTGACGAAAAGAGTTGGCAAAGTAGCTTATGAGTTGGAGCTACCCTCAGAGATGTCAGCAATACACAATGTGTTCCATGTCTCAATGCTAAAGAAGCATATCCCAGATCAACCAAGTGATTGAGCCACAGATGGTACAAGTGCATGAAGATCTCAGTTATGAAGTCGACCTATTCAGATAATAGATCGAGCAGTTAAGAGCTGAGGAATAAAGAGGTACCTTAGTGAAAGTGTTATGGCTGAATCAGAAGCATGAAGAGGCAACTTGGGAAGCAGAAGATAGCATGAGGCAAAAGTATCCGGAGCTGTTCTAAGTTCGAGGACGAACTTTTTATAAGGTAGGGAGGATTGTAATACCCAGTACTTTCATATATATTAATAGGAATTTTACTGAAATTTTTCTAGTATTTTTAGAAATTAAATAGGAGGAGAAAAGGAAGAAATTTTAGGCTGGGAAGTTGGCTGTTCAGGGTATCAGTCGACTGCCATCGTGGCAGTCGACTGGTGCCGCGGGAGAGAAAGAAAAATAAGGAGTTAAGTGGGCGTGGAGAGATTTGATCCCGCGACCTCTTCGGTTCAGGGCTAAGCAGAAACCAGCTGGGCTAGGGTATCAAGCACAGAAAAGGAGGAGAGAAATAATGTTGTAGTGTAGTTAAGCCTTTTCATTAAGAGGTATATTAAGCCGCTTAAGTCGCGTTGGAAAGGGGAGGCTAGGGTGGTAGCCGGCGCGTGAGAGAGGAAGAGAAGGGAGGGCTGCGAACAAGGGTTTTCAAGCTCTTCTTCTTCTTCTTCTTTTCCCCTTGAGTAGAAAGCATCTAGGGTTCTTCCTAGGGCTAAAGGTGGAAGCTTTTCACAAGAAGGAGGGAAAGGATTTCGTAGGGAGTTTTTCTCCCTGTTTTTGTGAGTTTTCTTCAAGACCGAGGTAAGTAAATCGCTCACCTGCAATAGGAGTAGTTTCGTTTCGAAATTCTCATTGTAGAACCCTAGTTTTCGAAAAGTAGAAGCATGGTGAAGAGAATTTTGCTATTCTATGTTTTAGCTATTAAAGTTGCATGTTTTATCATGTTAGAATTCAATTTGTTTGTATTGGAATGTATGTAGGCCAAGCATGATGAGTTTTCATACTTTGAAAAGACCTAAAAGTGAATTTGAGTTAAGGAGCACACAAGATGCTCCATGGAAAGTTAAAGTGAGAAAAGTAAAGGTTTTTAGCATGCAAACATATGCAAAAATAAGTAAAGTGATAAGTTTAAGTATGGTAAGTAAGAAAAGTATTTTACTTTGAGAAAGAGACATGTACCGGGCAAATGTAAGGCCCATAGAAAGTTAGAAAGTAAAGTTCTAATAGGGTGCGGTGGCTAGCTACCTCGCAACTTATTAGAAAAGCGCGCAATTGGTACACTGATACCATGGTACAATGTCAAGGCCTAAAGAGAAAGTTGATTATTATTTTCAAGTATATAAGTATGATCAAGTAGTTTTTTTGAGAAAGTGTTTAATTATTATGTGTACCTTGATACAATGCAAGCATGATAAAGTAGTTCAAGTAGTAAGCATGGTTAGTTGTGTACATTGATACATTAACAAGCATGATAAAGTGTTTCAAGTTGTAAGCATGTTTAGTTGTAAGTTTTGAAGTAAGTAAAGTTTTAAATCATTCTTTGAAATGAGCATGTTTAGTATTGACATCATGATTTTGTGAGTAGGGATTTACTTACTAAGCATTGTGCTTATTAGTTGCATTTTTTCCTTCTATTGCAGATAAAGGAAAAGAAAAGGT
>JAGFNQ010010129.1:0-45121 GCA_024364735.1 Boesenbergia rotunda
CTGGGGATGGATCAGTCGACTGCCAGCACAGAACTCGATCTCACAGAAAGATCAGTCGACTGGTCTGGGACCAGTCGACTGATCAAGTCAAAAAACTAGTCGTTATTCTAGCCGTTGTCTAGCTGTTTGGATAGGACCAGTCGACTGCGCGAGCTAGGTGATAAGTACCATTTTGTCGATTATTTAATTGCTAAAATCCATGTTTGACCCATGTTTTACTTGCTTAATTGTGATTTTACCCTAGGTTTTAGGACTTCCTCTTATTTTGGACTTAATTGTAAATTTGCACATATTTGGATTATTTGGCCACTAAATTTTTGATCTATTTTTGTAGGCATGAAAGGATCATTGACCTAGGGCATACTGGGCCAAACTTGAGTCGGAAGTGGAACCGGATCGAATTATCAAGCTTCGGATTAATCTGGGTCGTCCGATTCAAAACTGGCTAGATCTGAGCCATCCGAGACCATCTGAAGTAATCCGAGCTAGGGTTAGGATTGATCAAGCACTCTGATCAAGATCTGAAGGTTTCATCCCAATCAGAGCTCAGTCAATCGTTGGATCAAGCTCGGAGGGCTCTAGATCGTCCATTCAAATATTAAGTTGATCTGGATCATCCGTTGTACATATGGAGGATTCGAGCAACAACGAGACAGATCCTGACCATTGATCAACATCTGGAAAGTTTGGGTCAGATCGGATGAAGATCAGCCGTTGGATTCATTCAAATCAATCTGGGTCGTTCATTCCTAATTACTTAAGGAAAATTTGCGCAGCTTCCTTCCTCGTCGCGTCTCCGCCGCACTGCCTTCCTTCTTCGTTTTTTCTTCACTGTTTTTAGCTAGTTCTTCAATCCAAGGGGCACGACCCCTCGATTTCTCCATTAGATCATGTGCTAGGTCAGTGGAAGGTTTCTCGGTGAAGTTTCCAGTTCAGAATTGCCCTAGAAACAGAGCTGTTGAGAGGTTTCCGCAGTTCTATCCATTTGCTACCTTTGGATCGGTTGTGCTCCATTTCCATTCCACCCGAGCTTCTGGAGGGGTTCCCTAGATTGCTTGGATCATCCCCAACTCATCATCACACGCGGACACAGCTGAATTGAAGGAATTCGAATGGAATTTTCAGTTGAGCAGAGTTGAGCTTGGATTGCTTCGCAGAGGTTGTTCTTCCATTGAGTTGCTGAGCTTACGGGTTCGAGGCTCACCCTTGCGTGACGAACAAGGAGTACATTGAGCTAGGGAAGGATTGGGGTTTAGATTTCTTGTTGCAATTTCAGTTTCTAGCTGTAATTTTCGAATTCTGCAGTGTTTTGTTTCTGTTTTTGTTTCAGATACATTAACTTCGTTTAATGCATTTTTCCAGCTTAAATTAGGGTTTAATCTTCAAGTTAAGTAGTTTAGGAACTTATTTAGTGATCAATTGAATTTAATTTCAGTTTATTTTATAGTGTAATTGCTGCGTATCAGTTTTGTTGTCTTCTTTTTCTTATGTGTATCAGTCCCAGTTTAAATTCTGCAGATTTCAGTTTAGTTTCGAAATCCTTTAGTTTGTTTCTAATTCGAATTCAGTTATGTCTAGATTAATTCCTACCATTGAAGACCAATTTAGTGTGTGAACTTAGTTGATCCAAGTTTGATTTCACATGTAGTTTCAATTCTGAATTTCGTTTTGATCAGCTTGAATTAATTCTGTGTATCCTTTTTAGATTGCATATCAACCCCAAGTCTGCATTCTCCAATTTTGTTTCTGCATTTTCGAATTCAGCTCATAAAGAAGTTCCCTGTTTAGTGGAGCATTGTATCAGATCTCAACTTGACCCATTTTCATTTCTGCATCCGAGTTCTGCTTTGTTAGCTGCAGTTCAGAAGTTTGTATCAAGCTTAGCCTTAGCCTTTTTGAACTTAGATTATGTTTTTTGCCGTATCATGTCTGCATCAGGTTTATTCATTCCTGCTTATCCTTTTACCTGAGGTCTTGCCTTACAAGCTGAGGTGATTAGATTCAATGCGTATCAAATTGTTCAGTTGAAGCATTTAGCTTTAGCTTTGGCACATAAGTTTCCTTCTACTGCGTATCAAATTTGTCAATTCTGCACTTTGATGGAATAGTCATTTGCTGCTGAATTTCTTCACTCATTTTGGCATATCAATTTTGCTAAGTTTTTGCATGATTGAAATCTGCACTTAATTTGTTTGCTTCACATCCATTTACTTAACATTATTTGCTTCACATCAGTTCTAGATCTGCCCTTGTATCAAGCAACCAATCAAAATTTCACTTAGCTTTAGCTTGTGGCACATGAGTTTTTCTTCACTTGGTATCAAGTTGTTTTGATTTAATTGCTTGTATTTAGGTATCAAGTTAAGTTTCGGCTAGAATGGTGATGCTTTAAGTTTAAATCAGTTTGAAGTGTATTCTTGCAATCGAAATCAAATCCGTGTTTTCTTTCCAAAATGGTGTAAATGCTTTGATTGAGTTGTTCGTTGGTCAAGTTCATCAATTGCCATATTTCGTTTAGCTCAGTTAGTTGAGTTCTTGCTTTTCATTGCTTTTCCCATTTTTATTTGAAACCAAATCACATTCGAAACCCAAATTCACAAACGGCACATAAACACGAGCTTGAATCAAACAAACTCTCAACTAGTCCCGAGGAAAAATACGACTTGTGACCCCTTTACTACGTTTTCATATTTTGATTACAAAAAGGGTTTCCAGCATTTTATTCATATTTAAATTTGAGACCCACACATTCGTGACAGTCTATTTCGGGTCCATCAAATTTTTGGCGCCGTTGCCGGGGAAGCAACTAGTTGATTTGTTTGATTTTTGCTTGTGTGCTTATGGGCATATCATTTGATTCTATTTTCTTGTGCTTTATCTTTTATATACGGTTGGTGCCATTTTTCTTGTTTGTTTTGTGACAGGACTGCTAGTTCAAAATGTTCTCGTCTAATTACCAGCAGCTGTGTCCATAATTTCAGCAGAACCAACCTTTCAATCAGCAACCAAATCAGTTTTTTCAGCCACAATGTCAACAATTTCAACAAGAATTTCAGCCAAGTCAGAATTTTCAGATTGGGCAGCCACAATTCCAGAATTTTCAGCCCCAATTCCAGCAATTTCAGCCCAACTTTCAGCAACCTTATCAACAAGATCAATCACTTTTTCAAGGAATTCAGCAAGGGTGTTTAGATAATCAGAATTTTCAGCAACCACCCTTCCATCAAGATCAACCAAACCAAGGATTTTAGCATGTTAACCAAAATTTCCAGCAGCCTTTTGTAAGTTTTCAGCAGGGAAACAATCAATTTCAGCCTCAACCTCAGCCATGACAGCAAGAATTTCAACCCATACAGAATTTTCAACAACCTTTTCAACATTCACAGCCATACGATCAAAATTTTCAGTTTCAAAACCAGAATTTTTAGCCCACTCAATTTCAGTTTTCACCACCACAATTTCAACCTCAGATCCAAGAATTCCAGAATCATAATTTTCAGCCATCTCCACCAAGTTGTGAACCAAGTTTGCAGCAATTTAATCAGCCTATTCAACTATTTTATCAACCCTCACAGTCTCAATTTCAGACTTCACAGCCTACTTACAGTTTCGAGCAGCCTTATGCTACATTTCAAGTCCAACAGGGGTTCCACACTAACCAAGGAGGCTTTGAGAATCCTAATGAGAGTGAGGCTCAACAACAATTGATGGAGATGCTACAACAAGTTCAACAACAACAACTAGACATCGGCGGACGTTTTGCAAAATTGGTTGATCAATTCAATCAGATAAAAGCCCAAAGATCAGAACAATTATCTTCTCAAGCTACTCTTAATTCTGAGGGGTATGATGGTGATCTAACCTTGGGAAATGAAGAGATTGTATCAAGTTTAAACACTCCAGAGGCCGAATTTCCTGAAAAATTTTCAGCATCCTATTTTCCCATTCAAAACAGCCCCGGAGTTGATTTTTTATCAGTTCAAGGTGACCCTAGTGCATGGCCAAGTCCTTCTTCAAGTGATCTTGCAAATTTGGTGGAAGAAGAAGAAGAAAACATCAAAAATAGGGCACCTACAGCATGCATTCATCCGGAGATTCCTATTGAAAATCCATTTCCAAATTTTTCAGCTCAAGAAGAAGATTCTGAAGCTCCACAGGACCATTCTAGACTTTTATTTTGTAATGATAGTATTATTGATGGTCCTAATTTTTCTGATATTGTTGTTGCAGATATTACAGAAGGAGCATGCATAGGAGAGGATTCTATAGGTGTAGGGGATTGCACTAAGCCCCAGGGACCACCACAATTGACTGGTACATTAGAAGATTCAGAGGATGAACCAGAAAGTGTAGGGACTTGCTTGGTGGAAGCAAGAACCCAAGGATCACCTGTTTTAGTTGAGTGTCCACCAGAACTTGAACCTGAAGTGGAGCACGTACTTGACTAGGAGGAGAACACGGATACTGTTGGGACCGGGTGCATGTCGACAAGGATACGGGTTCGTAAAATTTTAAAATATTACGTGCAGCGGAAGAATTAGCATAAAATAATTTCTTAAATTATTTTAACCACGTATCTAGCATGCAACCTTATGGTGTGTAGACATAATCATAAATTAAAACTTTGCGGAAAAGTAAACTAATTTACTTTGTACCTCTCGTAACTTGAAGAAAAGGGACGAGATCCAACCGTAGCTTCCCTTGGAAGCTTCGCCTCTATTCGCGTCCACGCCGAGTTCTCTTCGGGATGACTTCGCAAAGTCACGAGTTTTGTGCCGACGAGAACTACTAGATTCTCTAAAGGCACAACTAGAAGAACAAGAGAAAAGATAGGAAACTAACCACCAAAGTAACGGAATCAAAATTCCGGGAAGAGAGGAGTTGTGATCCGCTTCTTCTTCTACTTGGTTGGCTTCTCCTTCTTCTTGATAGCTCACGGCAACCAACTTGGAGGGGTGAGGGTGTGCCGGCCCTAGTTTGGACAAGGGGAGCCGGCCCTAATCCTTAAGGAGGGCGCCGGCCCTAAGGGAAGAAGAAGAGAGAATAAGAGAGAGAGGGAGAGAATTATCTCTTGATAGCTCTATATCAATTGATTGGAATTAAGGGCTTGCCTTTGGTTCCTTTATATAGTAGCATCTCCCTTGCCAAGTCTCCCTCTTAACGGAATTAACGGAATTAGTTATCATAAGAAATTTATCCTATAAATTCTCTTATGAATTATTCCGTTTAAACCAAGTTTTATTATAACTAACTTTATAATAAAACTAATTAATCTCTCCTTTTATTATGGAATAAATTTTATAAGAAATTTATAAACTTTCTTGTTATGGAAAAATCAATTCATAATTGATTTTATAAAATTAAAATAAACCATTCCATGGATCATTTTAATTTCCATAAAAGGAATAAATTTCTATAAATTTCTTTATATAAATTTCTTTACACAAATTTATTTATCCATAATTTATAAAACAAATCGCACTAGATTTATTTTATTAATTAAACCAATTAAATTGGTTTCTTCCCCTTCTTGTGGCCGGCCAACCCAAGGGGTTTGGCACCCTCTTTGGCAGGCCAAACCAAGCCGAACCGATCGCGAATTAAACTCATTTAATTCGCCCAATAAGCCTTCAAAAGACTTAGCCATTTTTAGCTTCTATTGCACCTCTGATAAATTCAGATTTGACTTATTTCTCTTGATCGGAAAATCCAATTTTCAACTCGTTTTAAATCCCTCGGATTACTCGTAGTGCGTGTGACTAAATAGGCTTTCGATTTATGTTGGCCGTCTATAATCAACCAATTATAGAACGATCATGAGTGGCACCTAGTAGTACATCATGACCCCCAATTAATCGAAAGATCAACGGTTGACCTCAGAAAGAATTCCGAAACCCTTCAGCAGCTCTAATGAATCATGCCCCATTCCCTTCACCACCTTATACCCACTTGGTTCAGGACATGGTCTGTTTGTGTCAGTTCCCACTAGACTGACTACGTCACACCTAGCCCAAGTAGTGTCTTTCTCGTCCTTTAGATTTCTAATTACTCTCATGTATTTAAGAGACTCGCACTCTAAACATGATATACTCTGGCCAGAGGTTTTGAGTAACAATCCGACGATAGGCCTGGGTATACATCTCCTCGCAAGGAGTGGTGAATCCTTTGTAGGCTGTTCAAACATCTTCGGGCACTTCGGCTTATACCCAATCATCCTGGGTCCACACCTCCTTGGAGATGCTTGCTTAAGATGTTAAAGTATAAGTCTCCATGACCAAGATGACTTGAACACCGCAAGTCAAAGGAACATCGCACTTAAGCTGCAGTAAGAACTTCATTGACATATCTATATAGATAACCATATGAAGTCTTACAGCTAGTCACTCCAATGAACTAGTTCCCTTAACTAGCATCCATGTTTATCTCCGGACATCCCAATGTCACCAGCCAGTGAGAATCAGCTGATTAGAGAATAACCCATGCTGACATTGGTCCACATACATCAACATATATTAGACCAAGCAATTCTCCCACTGGATTACCTTTTTCCTGAAAAGGGTAATTTAGTCATCTTGGCTTTTAAGCATGATTCGCATGTATCAAATGAACCGGGTTCAAATGATTCCAGAATTCCACATCGGTGTAATTCGGTCATGCGTTTCTTACTTACATGGCCAAGACGACAATGCCAAGTGTAGGAGTCTATTTGATTATCTATTCGAGCACGTTTATTGCTAACTTCGATATTGAAAACGTCACTGGATAAATCTAACGTGTAGATGTCATTGCATAAAATTCCATTCCCATAAAGAACGCCATTTAAAGTTATGTAACAACAATTGTTACTAAAAGTTAAATGATAACCCTTTTCATTCAAACATGAAATAGATATAATGTTCTTTATTAACGAAGGAACAAAATAACAATTATCCTATTCTAAGACACGTCCTGTAGGGAGCTTTAGCAAATATGTTCCGATGGCAACAACAGTAATCTTTGCTCCGTTTCCAACTCGCAAATTCGCCTCTCCCTTGACGAGTCTTCTTCTATTCCTTAGCCCTTGTATGTCATTACATATGTGTGAGCTACACCCAGTATCAAGTACCCATGTGTTTGAGGAAATAGAGTGACATTCAATAACGAAGATACTTGAAGAGGATGAGGCATCAGATGCCTTATTCTTCAAGGACTCAAGATAAACCTTGAAGTTTCTTCGCCAGTGACCCTCCTTGCCACAATGATGGCAAGTGCCTTTTAGGGTATTTTCAGTATTTTTGGTCTTTTTCTTCCTTCCCTTATTCTGTTCTTTAGCCTTCCTCTTAGAACCTTTCTTCAAGGAACCAACTAACAGTACCGTCTTTTGATCCTGCTTCACAGAAGGATCTACAGTCTTCAGCAGGTTGAGCAACTCAGGAAACTGGTCTGGAGTTGCATTTTCAGGAGGACGGTTGGGAAGTCAACCTTACCGTCAGGGGAAGTAATGGCCTCTACTGAGAGGCTAAGGGCAGTATCAATCTAGATTTCCAACCGAGAGCTCTACAGTGACTCGTTAGTCCTTGAGATGAATGATTACGATGTCATTTTAGGAATGGACTTCTTGAGCAAGTATAATGCTTCTATAGACTGCCGCAAGAAAAAGTCAAGTTCACACCAGAAGCAGAACCTTCGGTTGAGTTTATTGGAGACCCAAGGAGAAAGATAAATAGGTTCCTACCTACCTTACAAGCTCAGAGAATGTCAGAGAAGGGGTGCTCTGGTTTCTAGCTCATATAGTGGATGCGAGTCAAGGAGAAGGATTGAAGAGAGAAGAAGTGAGGGTAGTCTGTGACTATCCTGAGGTGTTTCCTGAAGAGTTACCAGGACTCCCTCCCAATCGGGAAATTGAGTTTGAAATTGAGTTGGCCCCAGGAACCAACCCAATTTCGAAGGCACCTTATCGTATGTCTCCAGCAGAGTTGAAGGAATTACAAGAGCAACTCCAGGAGCTACCAGACAAGGGCTTCATCCGCCCGAGTCATTCACCCTGGGGAGCTCCTGTACTTTTCGTCAAGAAGAAGGATGGGTCTATGCGTCTGTGCATAGACTACAGAGCTCTGAACAAGGTAACCATCAAGAACAAGTACCCCCTTCCTAGAATAGATGATTTATTTGATCAACTCAAAGGGGCTACATTGTTCTCAAAGATAGACCTGCGTTCTGGGTATCATCAACTAAAGGTTAAAGAATGTGACATCCCCAGGACGGCCTTCAGGACAAGATACGGCCACTACGAATTTGTAGTAATGCCTTTTGGAGTAACCAATGCTCCAGCAGTCTTTATGGAGCTGATGAACCACATCTTCAGGGAATATCTCAATAAATTCGCCATTGTATTTATTGATGATATTCTCATATACTCACAGACTCCAGAGGACCATGCTACACACTTGAGGATAGTGCTGCAGATCCTTCAGCAGGAGAAGCTCTATGCAAAATTCTCAAAGTGTGAGTTTTGGCTAGATCAGGTGACCTTCCTAGGTCACATTGTATCCAAAGAAGGCATTCAAGTTGATCCAGCCAAGATAGAAGCAGTCAGCAACTGGTGTAGACCCAAGAATGCCAGTGAAATCAGAAGCTTCTTAGGCCTAGCAGGATATTACAGAAAATTTGTGGAGTACTTTTCCAGGATAGCCTCTCCACTCACAGCCTTGACCAGAAAGAACAAGAAGTTTGAATGGTCAGATAAATGCGAGCACAGTTTTCTAGAGCTGAAGAAGAGATTGACTAGTGCTCCCATCCTGACTGTCCCAGAGAGTGACAAGGCCTTTGACATCTACAGTGATGCATCCAAGATGGGCCTTGGAGCTGTCCTCATGCAAGAAGGAAAAGTAATAGCATATGCCTCCAGACAGCTCAAGGACTACGAGAAGAATTACCCTACGCATGACCTTGAGCTAGCAGCTGTGGTCTTTGCACTGAAGCTCTGGAGACACTATCTGTATGGAGTGCAGTGCAGAATCTTCACAGACCGTCAGAGTTTGAAGTACTTCTTCACTCAGAAGGATCTGAATATGAGGCAGCACAGGTGGCTAGAGTTGGTCAAAGATTATGACTGTGAAATCCTCTACCACCCAAGTAAAGCTAATAAAGTGGCAGATGCACTGAGCAGAAAATCCTGTGCAACACTGATGTCCCTATCATCACTGTCTCTACCACTTCAGAAAGAAATAAAGGATTTTGGAGTCGAGGTAATAATTGGGCAACTTTCTGCATTGACTCTAGAGTCAACCCTGCTTGTGGATATACAAAAAAAGCAAGATCAAGACCCAGAGATCCAGAAGATCAAGCAGGAGATGCAAGAGGCAGAAAATTCAGAGTTTCGAATATCAGATAGTGGCATACTCTATCTTGGAGACCGCCTTTGCGTCCCCAATGATGAGGAACTAAGAAAGAATATTTTAGAAGAAGCCCACAGTACCCCGTACTCTATGCATCCTGGTTCTACCAAGATGTACCAAGATTTAAAGAAATGATTCTGGTGGTCTGGACTCAAGCGAGACGTGGCCAGATATATCAGTACCTGCTTGACCTGCTAGAGAGTCAAGGCAGAGCACCAGAGACTAGGAGGAGTTCTACAGCCACTTCCCATTCCAGAGTGGAAGTGGGAAGAGATATCCGTGGATTTTATCACAGGTCTCCCCAGGGCC
The DNA here is from genome assembly GCA_024364735.1 of Boesenbergia rotunda. Lineage (NCBI taxonomy): Eukaryota > Viridiplantae > Streptophyta > Magnoliopsida > Zingiberales > Zingiberaceae > Boesenbergia > Boesenbergia rotunda. The sequence goes on from JAGFNQ010010129.1 coordinate 9,687, forward strand.
ACCCATGGACACGATGCAATATGGGTGATAGTGGATAGATTGACCAAGTCTGCCCACTTCCTAGCCATCAAGTTATCGCATTCGGTAGAGCAGTTAGCACAGCTGTACGTGAGAGAAGTAATCAGGCTTCACGGAGTTCCGAAGTCGATCGTTTCTGACAGAGATGGGCGGTTCATCTCCCATTTTTGGAGGTGTGTTCAGGACGCCCTAGGCACCAGACTTCAGTTCAGCACAGCTTTCCATCCCCAGACAGATGGACAAACAGAGAGAGTAAATCAGATTTTAGAAGACATGCTCAGGGCTTGTGCGTTGGACTTTAAAGGCAGTTGGTGCAAATTTCTGTGCTTAGCTGAGTTTGCCTACAACAATAGCTATCAGGCCACCATTAGGATGGCACCTTATGAGGCATTGTATGACAGAAAATGCAGATCACCCATATGTTGGCAAGAAGCTGGTGAGAAGAAAGAGATGGAGTCAGGACTAGGCAGCCAGACTGAGCTTATAGATGAGACCACTCAGGCTATCCAGACGATCCGCCAGAGGATTGAGACTGCCTAGAGTAGACAGAAAAGTTATGCTGACACACGCCGAAGGCCACTTGAGTTCCAAGTTGGAGATTCAGTATTTCTCAAGGTCGCTCCCATGAAGGGAGTGGTGAGATTTGGCAAGAAGGGCAAGCTAAGTCCTTCGCTACATAGGACCCTACAAGATCATAAAGAGGGTCGGTAAGGTAGCATATGAGCTGGACCTACCAGAGGATATGTCAGCTATCCACAGTACCTTTCATGTCTCTATGCTAAAGAAGTGTATTCACGACCCTAGCCAAGTGATTCAGCCTCAGTCAGTACAGATCCAAGAAGATCTTAGCTATGAGAGCAAACCGACACAGATAGTGGACAAAGCAGTTAAAAGATTAAGAAACAAAGAAGTGCCACTAGTGAAGGTCATCTGGCAGAATCAAAAGCATGAGGAGGCTACTTGGGAACGCGAGGACAGCATGAGAGAAAGATATCCAGAATTATTCTAAGTTCGAGGACGAACTTTTTATAAGGTATGGGGGATTGTAACACCCCAAAATTCCCATTTTTAGTTCTTAAAGTCCTTAGAATTATTTAAAAATGGTTTAGAAATATTCTAGATATTTTTAGGAATTTTTAGAATATTTTTATGAAATTTTCCGAGTCCGTTTAGTATTTTTAAAAAAAGAAAAACATTTAAGGGCAACAGGGGGTTCGAACCCGCGACCACCAGGAGACCAGGCGCGCGCGCGACCAGCTGGGCTGGTTCGTTTTGTTGATAGAGAATAAGCGAACCAATAGATAAGTTGTGGTTAGGTCAATCCGCCCCATAAGTATAAATAGATAAGTTAAGAGAGGAAATTGGATTTTTTGGTTTTCTCTCTTCCTCACCCTAGCCGCGCGACACATGCACGGGAATCCTCTTCCCCTCTCTTGTGCGCACGCCAACACCAAGCCGAGACTTCCTCTCCTCTTCCAAGGGGGCGCCGGCCAAGAGGGAACCAAGGAGACGGAGCGTTTGGTCCGTCTCGACGAGGAGAACGCGTAGGCACGGACGGTTCGTGGAGATCTCACGTTTCTCACGAGCCCTGGATCTCAATTTCGGTAGTAAGTTCAAGAAAACCAATGTAAGTACTACTCACCTGCAGTAAGAGGCGGTTTTTCCGCAAGAATTACCCTTAAAAGTTTTTAAAAGAGATGTTTCTTTCTTGTTTAAGTTTTTGCATGTGATCTTAGTTCATTATATGCTTATATATGTTTGATTAAGCACCCTATGTGAGATTAGGGGCTAAGAAAGTTATGAGAAAAGAAAAGAGAAGATAAAGATAAGAAAAGAAAAGGCCAAGGCCTTAAGAAATCCCCAAAAGTCAAGACTTAGGGATTTTAGCACGCAAGGTGCTCGAGAAAATGCCAAGGCATTTACAGATAAGAAAGAAAAGAAAGAAAAGCTATTTTATTTTTCTAAGGCCAGTACCCGGCGTCCAAGGGCGTCGTTAAAGAAATCCAGGTGTCCAATTCCAAGGTCTTGGCCCTGGTAGACCAAGGTCTGCTCTATTAGGATTGGTGGCTCGCTACCCCAACCTTTTAGGGAACGCGCATATGAGATGGTACTTACGTCTTCAGTGGATCCAAGTGATTATTATGTTCAAGTATATGCTTTAGCAAAGTTTTCTAAAGTTTAAAGAGTTTTCAAAAAGTTAAAGAATAGCTAAAGTTTCAAGTTGAGCCAAGAAAAGCAAGTTGAGATTTATTAATGCTTGAGTATGCATGTTTTGAGTTATACATGTTTAGTTTAGTTTTCTTTCAAGCATATAAGTATCTCATGTGATTTCATATTGTTCAAGAAGCATGTTTGCACATTCGAGATTTTGTGAGCTAGATAGTACTTACTAAGCTTTATGCTTATAGATGCATTTCCTCTTACTGTAGGTAAAGGTAAAGACAAGCAATTCTGAAGGGAGGCGACAAGGCGATGCTGAGCGACGTGTGTGTGGTGGCTGATTTTGGAGAGATCCTTGAGACGAGACAATTTAGTTATTTGAATTACAATGTTTAAGTTTATTCAAATTCCAAGTTATTGCTTTATGGAGTTTTAGCGAACGTTTAAGCTTTGGATAGTTTTACATGCTCAATTTCTTAGAGTAAAGATTCTATGTCATTTCATTTAGCATACATATCCTTATGATTGCATCGGATGAGTAGAAGTGTGAGTAGTTTAGAATATTGATACTTTGTTGGAGTTATTGATGCATGTGCCAAGATAGTGCTAGTTTCCCTTTTGAATTAAGTTTTATTGCTCAATTATGTTTAGAAAAGTTGCATTCACATTTCATAATGTTTTAGCAAGGTTATAGAACATGTATTTAGTGTTATGAATGCATAGGAGTCAAGATTGGTACAAACTCTAAGGTTAAAGTTCATATAAACTTGAATAGCTTATTTACTTCCACAAAAGTTCTAATTTCGAGTTTATGAAGTTGTTTTGATTGGCTAAAATGTTGAGGAAACTAGTATAGAGTATAGAAATGGTGTTGTGTCTTGTTATGGCTTGAAACTATATGTTTAGTGGGCTTTTGGAAACTAAGTTTCGAATCTGAATTTTCAGTTTTCAGGTGTGCCAGTCGACTGGTTCAGAACCAGTCGACTGCCCTATCGAACAGTAGCTTCTGTCCGATACACCAGTCGACTGCCAAGAGGCCAGTCGACTGGTGTCGCGCCCAGAAACTTTCTGAGGCCGATACCAGTCGACTGGTCAGATCGCAGTCGACTGGTACCATTGCAGAAAAGTCCTATAGATGTAAAGAAGTGTGCCATGGTATCATGCATGACTATTAGAGTTAGTATATCATAGATAGATTTAAATTGAGAAGAAAAAAAAAGATTTCCGCATTCCTAGTCGTGCATTAGAAGTCGAGAAGTAGACAAAAGTAACGATCCGTCTAAGGCAGAGAAGGCGGGTCGCTACAATTCCTCCTTGAAAACTCAAGTCAAGGAGCTTAGAGATGCCTTAGAACGGTTCACTTCGGGTTCCAAGGGTCTTGATATGATCCTTGGAAAATAGAAGTCTATTCTCAATCGATCCGGACTAGGTTATGGGACCAAATCAAGACAATGCTCATATTATTCTGTGTTGAACCATCCTAGTGTTGGAACTTGGATGGCTAGAAAGGGGGGGGGGGGGTGAATGTAGCCAGACACATGTTAGTAATATGAGAGAAGTGTCCTAAGGCAATCGCCTTATGATTGTAATCATTTACTTTAATAAATGAATATTCACTATTTGAGTATACATGTTCATGTATTTGATTGAGATCTTAAACTCATTTACTGAATGTCCGCAATACAATTCACAGCATGAGAGAATTTGTGATGAATTCACAAACTAGTGATTATCTCTACATGTGCAATTGTGAAGTATTGAAATTGTCCCTAGTCGCGGAATTGATAAATATGGACACTGTCAATTCTGTTGAGACTAGAATGGGTTATTCTCTAATCAGCAGATTCTCACTGGCTGGTGACATTGGGATGTCCGGAGATAAACATGGATGCTAGTTAAGAGAACTAGTTCATTGGAGTGACTAGCTGTAAAACTTCATATGGTAATCTACATATAGATATGTCAATGAATGTTCTTACTGCAGCTTAAGTGCGATGTTACTTTGACATGCGGTGTTCAAGTCATCTTGGTCACGGAGACTTATACTTTGACATCTTAAGCAAGCATCTCTAAGGAGGTGAGGACCCAGGATGGTTGGGTATAAGCCGAAGTGCCCGAAGAAGTTTGAATAGCCTACAAAGGGTTCACCACTCCTTGGAGGAGATGTATACCCAAGGTTTATCGTCGGATTGTTACTCGAAGCCTCTGACCAGAGCATAACATGTTCCGAGTATGAATCTCTACGAAACATGAGAGTAATTAGAATCCGTTGGATGAGAAAGACATTACTTGGGCTATGTGTGACGTAGTCAGCCTAGTGGGGACTGACACACATAGACCGTGTCCTGAACCAAGTGGGTATAAGATGGTGAAGGGAATGAGGCACGATTCTTTAGAGCTGCTGAACGGTTTCAGAATTAATTCTGAGGTTAACCGTTGATCTTTCGATTAATTGGGGATCATGATGTACTACTAGGTGCCACTCATGATCGTTCTATAATTGGTTAATTATAGACGGCCAACATAAATCGAAAGCCTATTTAGTCACATGCACTACGAGTAATCCGAGGGATTTAAAATGAGTTAAAAATTAGATTTTCCAATCAAGAGAGATAAGTTGAATCTGAATTTTTCAGAGACGCATCGGAAGCATAAAATGGCTATGTCTTTTGAAAACTTATTGGACGAATTAAATGAGTTTAATTCGTACGGTTACGGCATTGGTTTGGTCGGCCAAAGAGGGTCCCCACCCTCTTTGGTTTGGCCGGCCACAATGAGGAGGGAAACCAAATTGTTTGGTTCAAATTATAAAATAAACCGCGCGTGGTTTGTTTTATAAAATTATGGATAAAGAAATTTATATAAAGAAATTTATATAAAAAAATTTATATAAAGAAATTTATATAAATAGATTTATTTTCATGGAAATTAAAATAAACCTTCGATTGATTTATTTTATTTTATAAAATCAATAATGGATTGATTTACCATGATAAAGAAATTTATAGAAATTTATTCTTTTTATGGAAATTAAAATGAACCATGGATTGGTTTATTTTATTTTATAAAATCAATTATGAATTGATTTTTCGATGATAAGAAAAATTTATAAGATAAATTTCTTGTAAAAATTTATTCCATAATAAAAGGGGAGACATGATTGTTTTTATTATAAATTAAGTTATAATAAAAACTTGGCATAACGAAATAATTCATAAAAAATTTATAAGATAAATTTCTTTTATAATTTATTCCATAATAAAAGGGGAGACATGGTTGTTTTTATTATAAATTAAGTTATAATTAAAACTTGGCATAACGGAATAATTTATAGAAAAATTTATAAGATAAATTTCTTATGAAAAATTTATTCGATTAAAAAGGAGACTTGGCAATAAAGAGGCTACTATATAAAGGATCCAAGGCAAGACTTGAATTCCAATTAAGAGATTAAGTAGCATGCCCTCTCTCTCTCTCCTTCTCTCCCTCTACCTCCTCTAGGGCCGGCGCCCTCTACCTCCTCTAGGGCCGGCCCCCTCTCCCTCCTCTAGGGCCGGCGCCCCTTCTAGTTGCCGTGAGCCACATCCACCAAGAAGGTGCCGATGAAGAAGAAGAAGCGGGTCGCAACTCCTTCCTTCCCCAGGAATCTTGATTCCGTTACTTGGTGGTTAGTTTCCATCTCTCTCTCTTGATATTCTTGTCGTGCCTTTGGAGAATCTAGTAGTTCTTGTCGGCACGAAACTCGTGGCTTTGCAAAGTCATCCCGAAGAGAACTCGGCGTGGACGTGAATAGAGGCGGAGCTTCCAAGGGACGCTACGGTTGGATCTCGTCCCTTTGTACGAGTTGTTAGTGATATGAGAGAAGTGTCCTAAGGCAATCACCTTATGATTGTAAAACATTTATATTAATAAATGATAATTCACTATTTGAGTATACATGCTTGTGTATTTGATTGGGATCTTAAACTCATCTACTGAATGTCCGCAATACAACTCACAGCATAAGAGAATTTGTGATGAGATCACAACTAGTGTTTATCTTTAAATGCGCAAATGTGAAGTATTGAAAATATCCCTAGTCGATGAATTGATAAATACGGACATTATCAATTCTGTTGAGACTAGCATGGGTTATTCTCTATTCAGCTGATTCTCACTGGCTGGTGACATTGGGATGTCTGGAGATAAACATGGATGCTAGTTAAGGGAACTAGTTCATTGGAGTGACTAGCTGTAAGACTTCATATGGGAATCTACATGTAGATATGTCAATGAAGATCTTACTGCGGCTTAAGTGCGATGTTCCTTTGACTTGCGGTGTTCAAGTCATCTTGGTCATGGAGACTTATACTTTGACATCTTAAGCAAGCATCTCCAAGGAGGTGTGGACCCAGGATGATCGGGTGTAAGCCGAAGTGCCCGAAGATGTTTGAACAGCCTACAAAGGATTCACCACTCCTTGCGAGGAGATGTATACCCAGGCTTATCGTCGGATTGTTACTCAAAGCCTCTGGCCAGAGCATATCATGTTTAGAGTGAGAGTCTCTAAAATACATGAGAGTAATTAGAAATCCAAAGGACGAGTAAGACATTACTTGGGCTAGGTGTGACGTAGTCAGCCTAGTGGGGACTGACACCACTGACCGTGTCCTGAACCAAGTGGGTATAAGGTGGTGAAGGGAATGGGGCACGATTCATTAGAGCTACTAAAGGGTTTCAGAATAATTTCTTCTGAGGTCAAATCGTTGATCTTTCAATTAATTGGGGATCATGATGTACTACTAGGTGCCACTCATGATCGTTCTATAATTAGTTAATTATAGACGGCCAACATAAATCGAAAGCCTATTTAGTCACACGCACTACGAGTAATCCGAGGGATTTAAAACGAGTTGAAAATTAGATTTTTCGATCAAGAGAAATAAGTCGAATCTGAGTTAGTCAGAGGCGCATTAGAAGCTAAAAATAGCTAAGTCTTTTGAAGGCTTTTTGGGCGAATTAAATGAGTTTAATTCGTGACGGTCCGGGTTGGGTTTGGCCGACCAAAGAGGGTGTTAACCCCTCTTTGGTGGCCGGCCAAATAAAAGGAGAAAACCAATTTAATTGGTTTAATTAATAAAATAAATCTATCGCGATTTATTTTATAAATTATGGATAAATAAATTTGTATAAAGAAATTTATATAAATAAAATTTATAGAAATTTATTCTTTTATGGAAGATTAAAATAATCCATGAGTTGGTTCATTTTAATTTTATAAAATCAATTATGAATTGATTTATCCATAATAAGAAAGTTTATAAATTTCTTATAAAATTTATTCCATAATTTAAAGAGAAAAAGAATTAGTTTTTATTATAAATTAGTTTATAATAAAGACTTGGTTTAAACGAAATTAATTCATAAGAATTTATAGGATAAATTTCTTATGATAAATAATTAGTTTTATTATAAAGTTAGTTATAATAAAATTCATAAGAAAATTTATAGGATAAATTTCTTATGATAACTAATTTATTTTATTATAAATGGTTATAATAAGACTAGGCTTAAATGGAATAAGCAATAAGAAAATTTATAAGATAAATTTCTTATAACTAATTCCGTTAATTCTGTTAATTTGGATTAGAGGGAAACTTAGCAAAGGAGTTGCTACTATATAAAGGAACCAAAGGCTAGCCCTTATTCCTAACGAAAATAATCAAGTGATTATTATTGGAGCTCTCCCTCTCTCTCTTCTCTTCTCTCCTCCTTCTCTTCTTCTTTCCTTAGGGCCGGCGCACCCTAGCTCCCCTAGGGCCGGCGCCCAACCTACATCCAAGGTGGTGGAGGCCGTGAGCTTCAAGAAGAAGAAGGAGAACCCGAACACGAAGAAGAAGAAGCGGATAGCGATTCCTCTCTTCCCGGAATTCGATTCCGTTACTTCGTTGGTTAGTTTTTCATTATTTTCTCTTATTCTTCTAGTTGTGCCTTCCGAGAATCTAGTAGTTCTCGTCGGCACAAAACTCGTGACTTTGCGAAGTCATCCCGAAGAGAACTCGGCGTGGACACGAATAGAGGCGATGCTTCCAAGGGACGCTACGGTTGGATCTCGTCCCTTTCTTCGAGTTACGCAAGGTACAAAAGTAAATTAGTTTACTTTTCCGCAAACTTTTATTTTATGATTATGTCGATACACTATAAGGTTGCATGCTAGATACGAAGTTAAAATAATTTAAGAAATTATTTTATGCAAACTCTTCCGCTGCACGTAAAAATTTTAAATTTTACGAACTCGTATCCTTGTCGACATGCACCTGGTCCCAACACGAGTTACGCGAGATATTAAGTAAATTAGTTTACTTTATGCAAAATTTTAAATGTATGATCATGTCTCCACAACTTAAGGTTGCATGCTAGATACGCGGTTAAAATAATTTAAGAAATTATTTATGCTAAACCTTTTGCTGCACGTAATTAAATTTTAAAATTACGAACCCGTATCCATGTCAGCATGCACCCGGTCCTAACAGTGGTATCAGAGCCGGTTAGTGTTCGACATAATCATATAATTGTTTTGCGGAAAACATTGTCATGATCTCCATTTTGGAAAATTTTCCAATTATGGAAACTTTCCAATTACGATAAATTTTAGATTTAGGAATTTCAAAGTTTGGAAATCCTCATGAAATTTCGCAAACTTTTGAAATATCCTAGTTTCTAAAATTTTATGATAATTGTGAAAACTTCTCATTTTTGGAAACTTTCTAATTTTGGAAATTTCCTATTTTGGAAATTTTCTAATTTTAGAAATATGTAAGTTTTCATTGTACCAGAAACTTACAATTATTCTGAAAACCTATTATGAAATCTCGCAATTTTGGGCACTTTCTTTCAAGAAAGTCTAGACAAATATATGGATTGTTAATTGAAAATTAATTTCGAATTTTTAAATTATTAACAAAATTCTTTATTTTGGATTGAGCCTCGGGGAGCCGTCTAATTTAAAGTTAGTTGTTGTAATTTAATTTCCTATTTTGAATAAAATTGTCATGTTTAATTTGGTTACGCCTCGGGGAGCAGATGAAATTAGATTTACAACAAAGTTCTTTTTTTTGGGTATCTGAGCCACGGGGAGCCACCCAAAAAAATAATTTGTTGAAATTAATAGATCCATAAATAAAATAAGTAATCAAATCTTGGAAATTTTGAGGTGATTCTCAAGCGATAATTTCCTTATTTTATTTAAGAGGTGATGCTCTTACATATTGTTGTCTCCAAAATTAATTAGGAAAATAGTTTCCTATAGAGTTTTCTTAAAAGAGATTTTCATGAAAATAATATATGGTTAAATTAAGGGAATCTGTCTCTTAATTTAATAAGATTCGATTTAGAGAAATCAAAGTCTTAAACATATTATTTCCGAAATTTATTATGACAATTTAGGAAATTGTTTCCCAAAATAATTCCTTAAATAAAGTATGAATTTAGAATTAGGAAATCCGGTTCCTAATTCAATTAATGAGACTTGATAAATTAAGTCACATACATACTTTATTAAGGAAATCGGTAGTATATGACATAATTATATATCATGAATGTGCTTAGAAAAGAAAGGATGAGACCCAAAACCCCTTACAAAATATTAAGGCCAACACCTTCCATTAATATGGATAGAACCGGAGTTTTGTTTCTCGTTTGGGTTGATGGACACATCCATGCCCGGCTTGAACCTCAACATGTTCAAACCATGGAATTAGTTTATGATTAATATAGTTGGAGTCAGAGGTCAATCCTTAGTTTTGGTTGTTGGACACATCCAAGCCTGACTAAACGGTTGAATGAGCTCCAACCATATTAAAACTATTTCTTGATTAATGGGTCAGCCTTAAGCTTGGAGCATCGATTTATTGTGCCACAGCCAAGGTCGATGTAAAGAGAGGTGCAGTTGGGTGCTATGTATATTGTTGCATACTTGTTAATGAGTTAACAACCCAATGATTTATGCAAACATTCAATTAGTTGATAGCATAAAGTGATAGTTACATATATGTGATATGTAATCGATATAATTACCTACCTTCATAGCTAAGAATAACTTGATGGCCACAACCATGGTTGTTCTTATCTATGGTTGGATATCAACCTATTTGGAGATGTTCCTACGATCTCCCGAATTGATAAAAAGGGTTATTCAATTCGATAAATAAATAGGATTTAATTAATGTATGTTGATGCATTCTTTATCATTCTTCTCACATAAGCTCAATTTGTATTTCTAGGATAATCACTCGATCATGTCTTCTCTGAATTTGCGTTCCATTTTGGACACCAATAAGTTAACTAAGGACAAAAGGATTAAAAAGGCACCAAAAGGCACTTGCCATCGCTGTGGCAAGGAGGGCCACTTGCGAAGAAACTGCAAGGTTTATCTTGAGTCCTTGAAGAAGAAGGCATCCGATGCCCCATCCTCTTCAGGCATCATCGTTATTGAATGTCACTTTATTTCCTCGTACACCTGGGTGCTTGATACTGGGTGTAGCTCACATATATGTAATGACATACAAGGGCTAAGGAATAGAAGAAGACTCGTCAAGAGAGAAGCGAATTTGAGAGTTGGAAATGGAGCAAAGATTGCTGCTATTGCCATCGGAACATATTTGCTAAAGCTCCCTACTGGACTTGTCTTAGAATTGGATAATTGTTATTTTGTTCCTACGTTAATAAAGAACATTGTATCTATTTCATGCTTGAATGAAAAGGGTTATCATTTAACTTTTAGTAACAATTGTTGTTACATAACTTTAAATGGTGTTCTTTATGGGACCGAAACTTTGTGCAATAGTATCTACACGTTAGATTTATCCGGTGACGTTTTCAATATCGAAGTAAGCAACAAACGCCCTCGAATAAATAATCGAATAGACTCCTATACGTGACATTGTCGTCTTGGCCATGTAAGTAAGAAACGCATGACCAAATTACACCGATGTGGAATTCTGGAATCATTTGAACACGGTTCATTTGATACATGCGAATCATGCTTAAAAGGCAAGATGACCAAATTACCCTTTTCCGGAAAAGGTAATCCAGTGGGAGAATTGCTTGGTCTAATATATATTGATGTATGTGGACCAATGTCAACTCTTGCACAAGGAGGCTATAGCTACTTCATTACCTTTATCGATGATCACTCACGATTCGGGTATGTGTTCTTGATGAAACACAAATCTGAAGCTTTTGAGAAATTCAAAGAGTTCAGAAATGAAGTAGAAAAACAGCTTGGCAAAAGTATTAAGATACTTCGATCCGATCGGGGTGGTGAATACTTAAGTCAAGAGTTTCAAGATTATCTTAGGGACAATGGGATATTGTCTCAATGGACTCCGCCATATACACCACAGCATAATGGTGTATCTGAGAGGCGCAATCGAACCTTGATGGACATGGTTAGATCTATGATGAATCATGCAACTCTTCCAAAATCCTTTTGGGGCTATGCACTTAAGACAGCTGTTTACTTACTAAACAGAGTCCCGACCAAGGTAGTCTCTACTATTCCATATGAGACGTGGAATAGTAAAAACCTCACTTAACTAACCTTAAGATATGAGGTTGTCCTGCTTATGTGAAGCGGACTGTATCAGACAAATTGGATGCTAAGTCTGATAAATGTCTATTTATTGGATACCCTAAGGAAATAAAGGGTTACCAATTCTGTCATCCCTTGGAACAAAAGGTGTTTGTTTCAAGGCATGCTGTATTTCTGGAAAAAGAATTTCTTTTACAAGAAAACAGTGGGAGTGGCATAGAACTTGATGAAGTTCAAGAAACTCCAATAGATATTACAGAGACACCTAGTCTAGACCCACAACCAATAACTCATAATGAAGAGCTATCAGTTGAACCTAAAACAACACCACCTCTTCGAAGGTCTGATAGGACACGCAATATTCCAGAGAGATACGTATTTCTCATAAGTGAATCGAACGACGTGCTACTCATAAGCGATGACGAACCTATCAGTTATGAATATGTTCTGAAATGTTCAGAAAGGGACAAATGGCTTGAAGCCATGAAGTCGGAAATGGATTCCATGTACGAAAATCAAGTATGGGACTTGGTTAACCCACCTAATGGGATTAAGCCCATAGGGTGCATGTGGGTTTTCAAGAAGAAAACCGACATGGAAGGTAATGTTGTTACCTTTAAGGCTAGATTAGTGGCAAAAGGATATCGTCAGAAACAAGGAATTGATTATGACGAAACCTATTCGCCAGTAGCTATGCTTAAATCCATTCGGATGCTTCTAGCCATAGCAGCTCATTATGATTATGAGATATGGCAAATGGATGGGAAAACATATTTCCTTAATGGAAACCTGCTTGAGGATGTATACATGATACAACCTGAAGGTTTCACATCGGTTGATAAAACCAAAGTATGCAAGCTTCGACGATCCATATATGGGCTGAGGCAAGCATCAAAGAGCTGAAACATCCGTTTTGATGAGACAATCAAAGAGTTTGATTTCTCACAAAATCCTGACGAACCTTGTGTGTACAAGAAGGTTAGTGTGAGTGCAGTCGTATTCCTAGTGTTATATGTCGATGACATATTACTTATAGGAAACGATATATCAGTCTTACAGTCGGTTAAAATTTGGTTGTCCAAAATTTTCTCCTTGAAAGACCTGGGAGAAGCAACCTATATCCTTGGGATTAGAATCTATAGAGATAGATCAAAACGGTTGCTTGGTCTTTCGCAGTCTACATATATAGTCCGAGTGCTAAAAAGGTTTAGCATGTCGGAATCCAAGAAAGGTTACCTTCCCATCAGGCATGGGATCAACCTTTCAAAGTCTATGTGTCCGCACACAGATGACGAGAGGATTTGCATGAATAAGATTCCTTATGCATCCGCGATAGGATCTATCATGTATGCTATGTTACGTACTAGGCCCGATGTATCATATGCTCTGAGCGTCACGAGCAGATACCAGTCTAATCCAGGAATGGATCATTGGGCGACTGCCAAGACAATCCTTAAGTACTTAAGAAGAACTAAGGATGTGTTCCTAATATATGGAGAAGGAGATATGGTAATACGTGGGTATACAGATGCCAGTTTCCACACAGATAAGGATGATTCCAAATCTCAGTTTGGATACGTATTTATCTTGAATAGAGGCGCAATAAGTTGGAAGAGTTCCAAACAAGACACCGTAGCGGATTCTACCATGGAAGCAGTCTGGATCAAGAAGTTTGTCTCAAAACTTGGTGAGGTTCCAACCATTGATGAAGCAATACCGGTCTATTGCGACAACAATGGAGCTATTGCACAAGCAAAGGAACCAAGGTCTCATCAGCGATCCAAACACGTGCTTCGCCGCTATCATCTGATCAGAGAGATTATAAGTAGGAATGATATACAAATTGAGAAAATTCCCACTGAAAGGAATTTAGCAGATCCTTTAACTAAGGTCTTGCCTCAAAGTAAGTTTGAGGGTCATGTTAGAGCCTGTGGTATTGGATACCGTAGCGATTGACATTAGGCCAAGTGGGAGTTTGTTAGTAATATCAGAGAAGTGTCCTAAGGCAATCGCCTTATGATTGTAATCATTTACTTTAATAAATGAATATTCACTATTTGAGTATACATGTTCATGTATTTGATTGAGATCTTAAACTCTTTTACTGAATGCCCGCAATACAATTCATAGCATGAGAGAATTTGTGATGAATTCACAAACTAGTGATTATCTCTACATGTGCAATTGTGAAGTATTGAAATTGTCCCTAGTCGATGAATTGATAAATATGGACACTGTCAATTCTGTTGAGACTAGCATGGGTTATTCTCTAATCAGCTGATTCTCACTGGCTGGTGACATTGGGATGTCTGGAGATAAACATGGATGCTAGTTAAGGGAACTAGTTCATTGGAGTGACTAGCTGTAAAACTTCATATGGTAATCTACATATAGATATGTCAATGAAAGTTCTTACTGCAGCTTAAGTGCGATGTTCCTTTGACTTGCGGTGTTCAAGTCATCTTGGTCATGGAGACTTATACTTTGACATCTTAAGCAAGCATCTCTAAGGAGGTGTGGACCCAGGATGGTTGGGTATAAGCCGAAGTGCCCGAAGAAGTTTGAACAGCCTACAAAGGATTCACCACTCCTTGCGAGGAGATGTATACCCAAAGCCTATCGTCGGATTGTTACTCGAAGCCTCTGGCCAGAGCATAACATATTCCGAGTATGAATCTCTACGAAACATGAGAGTAATTAGAATCCGTTGGACGAGAAAGACATTACTTGGGCTAGGTGTGACGTAGTCAGCCTAGTGGGGACTGACACACATAGATCGTGTCCTGAACCAAGTGGGTATAAGATGGTGAAGGGAATGGGGCACAACTCATTATATCTGCTGAAGGGTTTCAAAATTATTTCTGCGGTCAACCGTTGATCTTTCGATTAATTGGGGATCATGATGTACTAATAGGTGCCACTCATGATCGTTCTATAATTGGTTAATTATAGACGGCCAACATAAATCGAAAGCCTATTTAGTCACACGCACTACGAGTAATCTGAGGGATTTAAAATGAGTTAAAAATTAGATTTTCCAATCAAGAGAAATAAGTCGAATCTGAATTTATCAGAGGCGCACCGGAAGCTTAAAATGGCTAAGTCTTTTGAAGGCTTATTCGACTAATTAAATGAGTTTAATTCGCAAGGAGACGGCTTGGTTTGGCCGGCCACAATGAGGAGGGAAACCAAATTGTTTGGTTCAAATTATAAAATAAACCGCGCGTGGTTTGTTTTATAAAATTATGGATAAAGAAATTTATATAAAGAAATTTATATAAAAAAAATTTATATAAAGAAATTTATATAAAGAGATTTATTTTCATGGAAATTAAAATAAACCTTGGATTGGTTTATTTTATTTTATAAAATCAGTAATGAATCGATTTACCATGATAAAGAAATTTATAGAAATTTATTCTTTTTATGGAAATTAAAATGAACCATGGATTGGTTTATTTTATTTTATAAAATCAATTATGAATTGATTTTTCCATGATAAGAAAATTTTATAAGATAAATTTCTTGTAAAAATTTATTCCATAATAAAAGGGGAGTCATGGTTGTTTTTATTATAAATTAAGTTATAATAAAAACTTAGCATAACGGAATAATTCATAAGAAATTTATAAGATAAATTTCTTTTAAAATTTATTCCATAATAAAAGGGGAGACATGGTTGTTTTTATTATAAATTAAGTTATAATAAAAACTTGGCATAACGGAATAATTCATAGAAAAATTTATAAGATAAATTTCTTATAAAAAATTTATTCCGTTAAAAAGGAGACTTGGCAATAAAGAGGCTACTATATAAAGGATCCAAGGCAAGGCTTGAATTCCAATTAAGAGATTAAGTAGCATGCCCTCTCTCTCTCTCCTTCTCTCCCTCTACCTCCTCTAGGGCCGGCGCCCTCTACCTCCTCTAGGGCCGGCCCCCTCTCCCTCCTCTAGGGCCAGCGCCCCTTCTAGTTGCCGTGAGCCACATCCACCAAGAAGGTGCCGATGAAGAAGAAGAAGCGGGTCGCAACTCCTTCCTTCCCCAGGAATCTTGATTCCGTTACTTGGTGGTTAGTTTCCATCTCTCTCTCTTGATATTCTTGTCGTGCCTTTGGAGAATCTAGTAGTTCTTGTCAGCACGAAACTCATGGCTTTGCAAAGTCATCCCGAAGAGAACTCGGCGTGGACGTGAATAGAGGCGGAGCTTCCAAGGGACGCTACGGTTGGATCTCGTCCCTTTCAACGAGTTACGCGAGGTATTACGTAAATTAGTTTACTTTATGCAAAATTTTAAATGTATGATCATGTCTCCACAACTTAAGGTTGCATGCTAGATACGTGGTTAAAATAATTTAAGAAATTATTTATGCTAAACCTTCCGCTGCACGTAATTAAATTTTAAAATTACGAACCCGTATTCATGTCAACATGCACCCGGTCCCAACAACACAAACTTTTGTCTTCTTTGAAACTTTCTGCAATCAGGTTAGTAGCGGAAGCAAACAAGCAGAAAGAACAGAGACAAACAGAAATGCAAAGAAAATCAAAGACACTAACTCAGAGGGTTTACAAGTTCGGGGATAACTTGCCCCTACTCCTTGGCCTGCCCATAAGGTGGGCGATCCCTTGATCGTCCGCAGATCAAGCCCCGAAAAATCTGGATAGAGTATAACCTCCTTCTCGGTGGAGAAACCTCACCACAGCATTTCAATAGAATGTTGTAATTTAGCACAAAGAAACATAAGAAGGCTTACAGAGCACTAGGACAGAAGGCACACAAGAGAAAACTTCACCGAGCACCACCCAATACAACTCTCACCCATGAACTCCCCGCTCTTCGTGGCTGCTTGCTGATGGACTCGCAAAGCTCCCCCTTCTTTCATTCGCTCAAGTTTGCAGAGGATTCAAAAGATGCTCAAGTGTTGCTCAAGGTTCAGAGAGATCAATCGTTAGCTAGAGTTAGCCAAAGTTCAGAGTTATCCTGAGGTTTCTTCGCTAGCCAGCTCTTAAGCCTTTGCCCATCGCCAAGTCACCAGGCGCGTCTCTGCAGCTCACCAGCTTGTCTGTAACAACCTAAGCTACCACTGACCTCTTCTGGACTCCCTGAACCCTCTTCAGCCGAGCCCCAGGTCAGTCGTCAGCTTCGCCAGCCGTTGCCAGCCCCCACCAGAAACCGTTCTAACCTGAGAAGAGAAAACAGCCAAACCTGACGGAGAGAAAGTCTCCAGTTACCCCTCCTCCATCGTTTGAATCATCCCTGCATTACCTGCACACTTAGCAGATGCTTAGCACAACAAATCAAAATAAATCAGTAAGTAGCAGAAATGATCGGTAAGCAATCAGAAGTCTGACAGTGGATTTGAATTAAAGTTATCAGACACTGATCGGTCACCAGGCCGATCAGTGAAGTCCCTGATCGATTAGGTAAGATCCTGATCGATCCAGTGACTCCTTGATCGGTCACACTGACCGATCAGGGATGTGGATCGGTCACGAAGACCGATCCACAGCATTGCTGGAGTTTCGTCCAGCTTTCTGTGAATCCCTGACCTGATGGGTCACCTGACCGATCAGGTTGTGCCCTGATCGGTCACAGTGACCGATCAGGCCACCTCTGGACCGATCAAGACCCATCCTGATCAGTCCAGGAGGCCTTTGATCGGTCATGGTGATCGATCAAGGGTTTCTCCAGAAACCTACTGTCCCCTTCTCTGATCGTTCACCAAAACGATCAGAGACCGAACAGAAGCATTCTGTTCTTTCACTGATCATTCACCAGAACGATCAGACTTCCCTGGATCGGTCACCAAACCGATCCACAACAAGGAGTTTGTGTCAACTCCCTGATCGATCTCCAGACCGATCCAACTCCGACTAATTCAACCCTATGTCCAGAGAACAGGCTCCCTAGCCTTCTCTGACTAATTCTGGTCCCGGAGAAAGAGCTCACGTGCCCTCTCCGACCAGTACACTCAATGCTCAGTCCCCCGGACCAAGACTTCGTGCCCAGCTTCACTCACCGGGACTTCGTTCAACCTAGCTTCCCTCACTAGGACCTGGCTTCACTCGCCAGGGTTTCGGTCATCTAGCTTCACTCGCTAGGAACCAGCTTCACTCACCGGGGTTTCTGTTAGTGATATGAGAGAAGTGTCCTAAGGCAATCGCCTTATGATTGTAAAACATTTATTTTAATAAATGATAATTCACTATTTGAGTATACATGCTTGTGTATTTGATTGGGATCTTAAACTCATCTACTGAATGTCCGCAATACAACTCACAACATAAGAGAATTTGTGAAGGGATCACAACTAGTGATTATCTCTAAATGTGCAAATGTGAAGTATTGAAAATATCCCTAGTCGATGAATTGATAAATACGGACACTATCAATTCTGTTGAGACTAGCATGGGTTATTCACTAATCAGCTGATTCTCACTGGCTGGTGACATTGGGATGTCCGGAGATAAACATCGGTGCTAGTTAAGGGAACTAGTTCATTGGAGTGATTAGCTGTAAGACTTCATATGGAATCTATCTATAGAAATGTCAATGAAGTTCTTTCTGCGGCTTAAGTGCGATGTTCCTTTGACTTGCGGTGTTCAAGTCATCTTGGTCATGGAGACTTATACTTTAACATCTTAAGCAAGCATCTCCAAGGAGGTGTGGACCCAGGATGATTGGGTATAAGTTGAAGTGCCCGAAGATGTTTGAACAGCCTACAAAGGATTCACCACTCCTTGCGAGGAGATGTATTCCCAGGCCTATCGTCGGATTGTTACTCAAAACCTCTGGCCAGAGTATATCATGTTTGGAGTACGAGTCTCTAAAATACATGAGAGTAATTAGAAATCCAAAGGACAAGAAAGACATTACTTGGGTTAGGTGTGACGTAGTCAGCCTAGTGGGGACTGACACAAATAGACCGTGTCCTGAACCAAGTGGGTATAAGATGGTGAAGGGAATGAGGCACGATTCATTAGAGCTGCTGAAGGGTTTCAGAATTATTTCTGAGGTCAACCATTGATCTTTCGATTAATTGGGGGTCATGATGTACTACTAGGTGCCACTCATGATCGTTCTATAATTTGTTGATTATAGACGACCAACATAAATCGAAAGCCTATTTAGTCACACGCACTACGAGTAATCCGAGGGATTTAAAATGAGTTGAAAATTGGATTTTTCGATCAAGAGAAATAAGTCGAATCTGAATTTATCAGAGGCGCAATGGAAGCTAAAAATGGCTAAGTCTTTTGAAGGCTTATTTGGCGAATTAAATGAGTTTAATTCGCGATCGGTTCGGGTTGGTTTGGCCGGCCAAAGAGGGTGGCAAACCTCTTTGTTGTGGCCGGCCACATTAAAGGGAAGAAACCAATTTGATTGGTTTAATTAATAAAATAAATCTAGTGCGATTTGTTTTATAAATTATGGATAAATAAATTTACGTAAAGAAATTTATATAAATAAATTTATAGAAATTTATTCTTTTTATGGAAATTAAAATGATCCATGAAATGGTTTATTTTAATTTTATAAAATCAATTATGAATTGATTTTTCCATAATAAGAATGTTTATAAATTTCTTATAAAATTTATTCCATAATAAAAGGGGATATTAATTAGTTTTATTATAAAGTTAGTTATAATAAAATTCATAAGAGAATTTATAGGATAAATTTCTTATGATAACTAAATAGGTTTATTATAAAGTTAGTTATAATAAAACTTGGTTTAAACGGAATAATTCATAAGAGAATTTATAGGATAAATTTCTTATGATAACTAATTAGTTTTATTATAAAGTTAGTTATAATAAAACTTGGTTTAAACGGAATAATTCATAAGAGAATTTATAGGATAAATTTCTTATGATAACTAATTCCGTTAATTCCGTTAAGAGGGAGACTTGGCAAGGGAGATGCTACTATATAAAGGAACCAAAGGCAAGCCCTTAATTCCAATAGAGTGGTCTAGAGATTAGTAGCTTCCTCTCTCTCCCTCTATTATTCTCCTTCTCCCTCTCTTCCCCTTAGGGCCGGCGCCATCCTTGAGGATTAGGGCCGGCGCACCATCCTTACCTCCCAAGTGGTTGCCGTGAGCTATCAAGAAGAAGGAGAAGCCAACCAAGTAGAAGAAGAAGCGGATCACAACTCCTCTCTTCCCGGAATTTCGATTCCGTTACTTTGGTGGTTAGTTTCCTATCTTTTCTCTTGTTCTTCTAGTTGTGCCTTCCGAGAATCTAGTAGTTCTCGTCAGCACAAAACTCGTGACTTTGCGAAGTCATCCCGAAGAGAACTCGGCGTGGACGCGAATAGAGGCGAAGCTTCCAAGGGACGCTATGGTTGGATCCCGTCCCTTACTTCGAGTTACGCGAGGTACTTGGTAAATTAGTTTACTTTTCCGCAAAGTTTTAATTTATGATTATGTCAACACATCATAAGGTTGCATGCTAGATACGTGGTTAAAATAATTTAGAAAATTATTTTATGCTAATTCTTCCGCTGCACGTAAAAAATTAAAATTTTACGAACCCGTATCCTTGTCGACATGCACCCGGTCCCAACAGTTTCCATCACTCGACTTCGCTCACCGGGGTTTCCATCACCCGGCTTCACTCATTGGGACCTGACTTCTCACACCGGGGTTTCCAGTCTCCTGGCTTCACTCACCGAGAGTCGTGCGCAGTCCCCGACCAGGACTTAATCTGAACTTATCTTATTAACCTAATCTTAAATCAGTGTCAACACCAAAACAATAATCAGGTCAGACTGTATCAACATCTCCCCCTTTTTGTTATTTGACAACCCGATTCTAAATTTAGGTATTTGAAATCAATTGAAGACAAAGTTCACTATCGCAAGAGAATAAGAGTCCTCCCCTTACAATAGTTATACTCGTATTAAGCCTAAACATAACTAA
The DNA here is from genome assembly GCA_024364735.1 of Boesenbergia rotunda. Taxonomy (NCBI): domain Eukaryota; kingdom Viridiplantae; phylum Streptophyta; class Magnoliopsida; order Zingiberales; family Zingiberaceae; genus Boesenbergia; species Boesenbergia rotunda. The sequence continues at coordinate 30,360 of JAGFNQ010010129.1, forward strand.
CGAAACTTTCCCCCTTTGTCAAACACCGAAAAGGGTGTAGACTGGTTATTAAGTTTAAAGTACCTCCCCCTTAAACAAGGGGTCTCTCCCAAAAAAAACAAAGGATGATAAATGGAAGGCATATGATAAGCATATGAAATAAATATGTCAAGTCAAGATACTCTCATGCATCATATGAAAATAAATATGAACACAAAAAAAACATAAAGTAGTAGTCATACACAGTGCCAACAGAATGTTATACAATCATGGAATAAAAGTCAATAGCAGAGTACAACCAAATACAATCAATCTTGAGTTGGGGGTCATCAGACTGCATCGGGTCGTATGATGTGTCATCGACAGGAAGGGAACTCCCCGGAGCAGTGATGCTAGATGTCTGAAAACCCGGAAAGGTCTGCTGTGGCTGATGACCAGCCATCCAGGTATGCCACTCCGCAAACATCGCCTCCTGCCTGGCATGTATCGCAGAGATATCTAACTGAATCGCAGACTGAAACGCCTCCTGACCGGCATGCAATCCAGAAATCTCGGACCGGACCTCAGTCTGAAACACCTCCTAACCGGCACGCATCTGAGAAACCTTGGACTAGATCCCCTACCGCTAGAGCTCTGACATATGAAACTCATGCTGCATAGTCTGCTCAAGCTGGGCGATCTGCTAGCGGAGGTCTGGGTCGGGCTCGTACTCCTCCTCGACTGCAGCGGGCGCCTCATGATGTCTAGCTGGTGTTGCTGGTACCTGAATGTGGGCTGCCCATGGTAACTCCCCCAAACCCCTCCCATCCTTCCACTGAAGGCCAAGAGATCCAACAATAATGCCAGACTTGGCAAACACGCGTTTCCCAAGTCGGCAGTCTTGCCGAACCATCGGCACAGTCCTGCCCTTGGACACATCTATACCGACTGACTGAAGCCAGTCAGTAATAACGTGTTCGAAAGGCATGTAGACTGTACGCCGCCCGGGCTCACTATAGGTCATGATGGAAAAGAGAATGCACGACGTGATATCAAAATCGAGATGGTGACGCATCCCGTAAAGCATCAAGCAATGATATGGTCGGATTTCAGTGAGAGGTTTTGAAGTGATTGGGAGAAGACAGTTGGTGATAATTTTGAAAAGGATATAATCAACTGGAGAAAGGCAGAGGGCAGCAAAAGTGAGGAAATCAGACCCTAACTCATCAAGGTCACCCGACCTAGGGTGTCCAAAAAAGTACTCATAGATGGAGTCAGAGGTGACCCCCTCGAAGGGAGGCAATAAAGGATTCGGAATCTCAGGGTAGATAGAATAGAAATTTGGTGATCGTCAATAGCCAAGATACTCAGAAAAACTCTCGTAGGTAAAGTCAAGATTGGTTTTGGCTACCCGAGTTATATACCCCCAACCCCCTTTTGGTCCCGGTTGCAGATTGTTATAGAATTCAGACACAAGATCAACATTGATGTTCCTTTCGAGAGAAAGGAAAAAATTCAAGGTTGTAGAAATCAACAATCTCTTTCACGGAGTGTCAATGCTCATATACAAATGGTCTATCAAGAGATCTACAAGTGAGGAGTTTAAAAGTTCTATTTTGGAAGGCTTGTTCAAAGGCAGCATTAGGGAATCGAGAACTTGAGGATGGTTGGGGTCTGGATGAGGAAGAGGGAGCATTTGACCTTGAGGTCCCCTCAGTCGGTGCCTTCCCCTTGGTAGACTTCCTAAATGTTGGGAAATAGGACATGGGATTGAATTGATCAAATGAATCATAACACAAAAACAATGATCAAATGAAATTAAGGTCACGACACAAAGATGGAATGGATCAAATGAAGTGCACGGTACATAGATTGAATTTATCAAATGAGGGTTGGATCACGATAATGGTCACGACAACCACACAACCACAATACCAATATATGATTAAGATTTGTGTTTAAGGGCACCACAAAATGAAACATTAGGGTTAGTACACAATAATTATGAAGCGAACAGAAAAGGAAAACCATAAGAATGATAACCAAACTCACATAGGTGCCATTGGAGTTGGTTGGAGAAGACCTTGACAACTCGAAGAAGAGAGGAACACACAGTCGCAAGAACTTGCAGAGAAGTTCGGCCTTAGAGAAAAAAACTTGCCGTGAAGAGATCCTCGCAAGAAAAAAAACTGTAGAGAGCTCACTCAAAGAAGACCAACAGATCGTGCAGAGAAGATCGCAGAGAAACCTTGCTCACAGAGATAGCTTGCTCACTAACAGATCACACAGATCGTGCTCACAGAGAAACTTGTGCCAGGAAAGTAGATCGCAGAGAGCTCACAGGGAGAGAGCTCGTGCTCACAGAGAGGGAATTTCAAAGAACTCATGCAAGGGAAGCAATTCGCGCAGAGAGGTATTTGGCGCCTAGGGTTAAAGAAGTGACGGGTCGATGGATTAATTGGGTTGGTGGACCGATCACCAACCAAAATTAATAAGATAGATTGGATGCACCGTCTGATCCATGGGTACCCAGAGTAATCAGGGAACCTCCTGATTGGTCTGGCTGGGTTCTGATCGGTCTGGTGACCGATCAGGGAAGTTCCTGATAGGTCTGCAGATCGATCAAAGAATCAGACAGAGGCCTTCTGTGGGCTTCCTGATCGGTCAGTGGACCGATCGAAAGCCTTCCTGATCGGTCAGCCTGACCGATCAGGAATATCCTGATCGGTCGGTGGACCGATCAGGTCCCAGCCAAAGGCTTTTTGTCGGTTTCTCACAGGAATAGCCTGATCGGTCTATAGGACTGATCAGTCCAACTCCTGATCGATCACCATGATCGATCAGGGAGGTCCCTGATTGGTCTGCTGATCGATCAGGGAACCGAACAGAATTGGAGGAATGGTTCTGTGAGCTCACTGATCGGTCTGTGGACTGATCAACCCTACTCCTATCAGTCGGTGGACCGATCAGATATCAGAAACTATCTAATACTTTTCAGAAATTGTAGTTTCAGACCTCCTTTCAAAATCTGATACGATCAGATGTAATTATATTGATCCTGGAGGTGTTCTCTTGACTAGACTTGATCCCCTAACAAGAATCAAGAGACCTTATGATTCTACAACCTCTCTGTTGTAAAAACAAAGCTCAACCAAGTGAAGTAAAATTCAATCAGAAAATCCAACCAATTAAAAATAAGTTTGTATCAAAACAAGTCTCCAATCAAGTTTCCTTGATTGGAATGTCCAAGTATGTTCTTGGAACCAAATACACATGTATTATGTAGGACCGGTGCCGTCGATAGAGGGGGGATGAATATCGACCTTGAAAATTCTCACAGAAATCTTTGTAAGACTTTCGTTCGTACTGGACTCAGAGCGTTAGTGCAGCGGAAAAGTAAAACAGAAAAAGAAATAACAATACAGTAGACACGCAGGATATATTTACTTGGTTCCCGACCCCCCTGGGTCAGTACGTCCAAGGCCTATGTACTCGGCGTGAGTCCACTATTGGTCTCCTTTCCGGAATTTTCGAAGGTGGAGAAAACCCGTCTTACAGTGTAGAAGTACAATCAAAAGTATAGCAAAGTAAGTATAGAATAATAATAAATGCACACCGAACAACTAGGGTTTGAAACTCGACCGATCTGGACCTCCGAAGTGCCGCGCACTTCCTCTTGGAGCCTCCCGGCCATAGAGCCTCATCTTTAGCGTGTTGTCGTCGGTCAGAATGCTCAGAATCACTTTCAGAAGTTGTGTTTGAAGCAGAGGGGTCGAAGCCCTTTATATAGGCTTCGTACGGGTGCCTGATACGCTGGGGGCGCCCCTACAAACTCGATCAAACCTTATCCCCGCGCCGACCTCGCCGCGACTGATAAAACCTCTGACCAAGGCGCCCCGGACCTCCAGGGCACCTGCATGAAGGCTTATCTATGTTTCGAACTCGAAACAGCAAATACAGCTTTCAACTTGGGCGCCCCGGACCTCCCGGGCACCTTACTTGAAGCCTATTCTGCCTTCTTCAACTAAACTGAAACTTTTCTCATTGTCTTGGGTGCCCCCATCATACTGGGCGCCTGGCTTCATGGATTTCAACCCAAGACTGGGTTTTAAGCTTTGATCTGGGTGCCCCCATCAGTGGGGGCGCCTGGCTTGCTGTTTTCTAGCCTTTTGTTTGCTTTGTCTCCGATCTTGGTACCTGCAAGATACACAAACACAAAACAAATATACATACAATATTAGCCTTAAGGACTTGGTTCGGACTTCAGATTTCCATGAAACCCTAGGTCGAACCGACGCAAGTTCCCACCCCCGAGAATGTGCCTTTCACCTACTCCTTTCAGGAGACGGTTGCCACCCAGTCCTTCGGGTGGACTTTTGCTTAGCGTCGGATACTTCCGGACCTCGAGATGCCCGATCCCTGACCCATTCTCTACTTTTGTCCTTAGTCATCACTCAACTAAGTTGCTCAGTCTCTCAGACCAAGACTTCGTGCCCAAACCCTAAGTCCAGGACTTCGGTGCCCAACCCTCGGCCAGGTCTTCGTGCCCAATTCCCCGAACCAGGTCTTCGGTGCCCAACCCTCAGCCAGCTCTTCTTGCCCAGTCCTTGACCAGGACTTCATGCCCACCTTCTGAGCAGGTCTTCGGTGCTCAGCCCTTTGCCAGGACTTAGTGCCCAACTTCACTCACCAGGTCTTAGTGCCTAGCTTCACTCACCAGGTCTTAGTGCCTAGGTTAACAAGGATTTTTCTTCCACTTTGATTACTCCTCCTTTGCTCACCCTCCCTTGTTTTATGTATCACTAACTTAAGTGTATTGTCAAACATTAAAACACTTAGAGGAGGACATCATTGATGTTGGGACCGGGTGCATGTTGACAAGGATACGGGTTCGTAAAATTTTAAATTTTTACGTGCAGCGGAAGAATTAGCATAAAATAATTTCTCAAATTATTTTAACCACGTATCTAGCATGCAACCTTATGATGTGTGGACATGATCATAAATTAAAACTTTATGGAAAAGTAAACTAATTTACTTAGTACCTCGCGTAACTCGAAGTAAGGGACGAGATCCAACCGTAGCGTCCCTTGGAAGCTCTGCCTCTATTCGCGTCCACGCCGAGTTCTCTTCGGGATGACTTCGCAAAGTCACGAGTTTTGTGCCGATGAGAACTACTAGATTCTCTAAAGGCACAACTAGAAGATCAAGAGAGAAGAAAGGAAACTAACCACCAAGAAACAGAATCTAAATTCCAGGAAGGAAGGAGTTGTGATCCGCTTCTTCTTCTTCTTGGTTGGCTTCTCCTTGGTGATGATGACCCATGGCAACCTCAAGGGAGGGTGGTGCGCCGGCCCTAGGGTGGATGTGCGCCGGCCCTAGAAAGTAGAGGAGGGCGCCGGCCCTAGGAGGAAAGGAGAAGGAGAGGGAGAGATTAAGAGAGAGAGGGAGAGAATTAATCTCTTGACAACTCAATTAGGAATTCAAGGCTTGCCTTTGGTTCCATTATACAGTAGCCTCTCCCTTGCCAAGTCTCCCTCTTAACGAAATTTTCATAAGAAATTTATCCTATAAATTTTCTTATGAATTATTCCGTTTAAGCCAAGTTTTATTATAACTAACTTTATAATAAAACAAATACATCTCTCCTTTTATTATGGAATAAATTTTACAAGAAATTTATAAATTTTCTTCTTATGGAAAAATCAATTCATAATTGATTTTATAAAATTAAAATAAACCATTCCATGGATCATTTTAATTTCCATAAAAATGAATAAATTTCTATAAATTTCTTTATATAAATTTCTTTATACAAATTTATTTATCCATAATTTATAAAACAAATCGCGCTAGATTTATTTTATTAATTAAACCAAATTAATTGGTTTCTCCCCCTTGTTGTGGCCGGCCAAACCAAAGAGGGTTGGCACCCTCTATGGCCGGCCAAACCGAGCCGAACTCATCGCGAATTAAACTCATTTAATTCGCCCAATAAGCCTTCAAAAGACTTAGCCATTTCAAGCTTCCGATGCGCCTCTGATAAATTCAGATTCGACTTATTTCTCTTGATCGGAAAAATCCAATTTTCAACTCATTTTAAATCGCTCGGATTACTCGTAGTGCGTGTGACTAAATAGGCTTTCGATTTATGTTGGCCGTCTATAATCAACTAATTATAGAACGATCATGAGTGGCACCTAGTAGTACATCATGACCCCCAATTAATCGAAAGATCAACGGTTGACCTCAGAAATAATTCTGAAAACCTTCAGCAGCTTTAATGAATCGTGCCTCATTCCCTTCACCATATTATACCCACTTGGTTCAGGACATGGTCTATGTGTGTCAGTCCCCACTAGGCTGACTATGTCACACCTAGCCCAAGTAATGTCTTTCTCGTCCAACGGATTCTAATTACTCTCATGTTTCCTTGAGATTCATACTCGGAACATGTTATGCTCTGGCCAGAGACTTCGAGTAATAATCCGACGATAGGCCTTGGGTATACATCTCCTCGCAAGGAGTGGTGAATCCTTTGTAGGTTGTTCAAACATCTTCGGGCACTTCGGCTTATACCCAACCATCCTGGGTCCACACGTCCATGGAGATGCTTGCTTAAGATGTTAAAGCATAAGTCTCCAGGACCAAGATGACTTGAACACCGCAAGTCAAAGGAACATTGCACATAAGCTGCAGTAAGAACTTCATTGACATGTCTTTATATAGACTACCATTTGATATTTTACAGCCAGTCACTCCAATGAACTAGTTCCCTTAACTAGCATCCACGTTTATCTCCGGACATCCCAATATCACCAGCCAGTAAGAATCAGCTGATTAGAGAATAACCCATGCTAGTCTCAACAGAATTGATAGTGTCCGTATTTATCAATTCATCGACTAGGGATAATTTCAATACTTCACAATTGCACATGTAGAGATAATCACTAGTTGTGAATTCATCACAAATTCTCTCATGCAGTGAATTGTATTGAGGGCATTCAGTAAATGAGTTTAAGATCCCAATCAAATACATAAACATGTATACTCAAATAGTGAATTTTTATTTATTAAAATAAATGTTTACAATCATAAGGCGATTGCCTTAGGACACTTCTCTCATATCACTAACAAACTCCCACTTGGCCTAATGCCAATCGCTATGGTATCCAATACCACAGGCTCTAACATGACCCTCAAACATACTCTGAGGTAAGGCCTTAGTTAAATGATCCGCTAAATTCCTTTCAGTGAGAATTTTCTCAATTTGTATATCATTCCTACTTATAATCTCTCTGATCATATGATAGCGGCGAAACACGTGTTTGGATCGCTGATGAGACCATGGTTCCTTTGCTTGTGCAATAGCACCATTGTTGTCGCAGTAAACCGGCACTGCTTCATCAATGGTTGGAACCACACCAAGTTCGGAGACAAACTTCTTGATCCAGACAACTTCCTTTGCTGCTTCCGAAGCTGCGATATATTCCGCTTCCGTGGTAGAATCCGCTACGGTGTCTTGTTTGGAACTCTTCCAACTTATTGCGCCTCCATTTAAAGTAAATACATATCCAGACTGAGATTTGGAGTCATCCTTATCTGTCTGAAAACTGGCATCTGTATACCCACGTATTACCATATCTCCTTCTCCATATATTAGGAACACATCCTTAGTTCTTCTTAAGTACTTAAGGATTGTCTTGACAGCCGCCCAATGATCCATTCCTGGATCAGACTGGTATCTACTCGTGACACTCAGAGCATACGATACATCGGGCCTAGTACATAACATAGCATACATGATAGATCCTATCGCGGATGCATAAGGAATCTTATTCATGCAAATCCTCTCGTCTTCTGTGCGCGGACACATAGACTTTGAAAGGTTGATCCCATGCCCGATGGAAGGTAACCTTTCTTGGATTCCGACATGCTAAACCTTTTTAGCACTCGCTCTATATATGTAGACTGCGAAAGACCAAGCAACCGTTTTGATCTATCTCTATAGATTCTAATCCCAAGGATATAGGTTGCTTCTCCCAGGTCTTTCATGGAGAATGTTTTGCACAACCAAATTTTAACTGTCTGTAAGACTGATATATCGTTTCCTATAAGTAATATGTCATCGACATATAACACTAGGAATACGACTGCACTCCCACTAACCTTCTTGAACACACAAGGTTCGTCTGGATTTTGTGAGAAATCAAACTCTTTGATTGTCTCATCAAAATGGATGTTCCAGCTCCTGGATGCTTGCTTCAGTCCATATATGGATCGTCAAAGCTTGCATACTTTGGTTTTATCAACCGATGTGAAACCTTCAGGTTGTATCATGTATACATCCTCAAGCAGATTCCCATTAAGGAAAGCTGTTTGCACATGCATTTGCCATATCTCATAATTATAATGAGCTGCTATGGCTAGGAGCATCCGAATGGATTTAAGCATAGCTACTGGCGAATAGGTTTCGTCATAATCAATTCCTTGTTTCTGACGATATCCTTTTGCCACTAATCTAGCCTTAAAGGTAACAACATTACCTTCCATGTCGGTTTTCTTCTTGAAAACCCACTTGCACCCTATGGGCTTAATCCCTTCAGGTGGGTTAACCAAGTCCCATACTTGATTTTCGTACATGGAATCCATTTCCGACTACATGGCTTCAAGCCATTTGACCCTTTCTGAACTTTTCAGAACATCTTCATAACTGATAGGTTCGTCATCGCTTATGTGTAACACATTGTTCGATTCACTTATTAGAAATCCATATCTCTTTGGAATATTGCGTGTCCTATCAGATCTACGAAGAGGTGATGTAGTTTTAGGTTCAACTGATAGATCATCATTATTAGTTATTGGTTGTGGGTCTAGACTAGGTGTCTCTGTAATGTCTATTGGAGTTTCTTGAACTTCATCAAGTTCAATGCCACTCCCACTATTTTCTTGTAAAAGAAATTCTTTTTCTAGAAATACAGCATGCCTTGAAACAAACACCTTTGTTCCAAGGGATGATAGAATTGGTAACCCTTCGTTTCCTTAGGGTATCCAATAAATAGACATTTATTAGACTTAGCATCCAATTTGTCTGATACTGTCCGCTTCACATAAGTAGGACAACCCCATATCTTAAGGTGAGTTAAGTGGGGTTTCTTACTATTCCATGTCTCATATGGAGTAGTAGAGACTACCTTGGTCGGGACTCTGTTTAGCAAGTAAACAGCTGTCTTAAGTGCATAGCCCCAAAAGGATTTTGGAAGAGTTGCATGATTCATCATCGACCTAACCATGTCCATCAAGATTCGGTAGCGCCTCTCAGATACACCATTATGTTGTGGTGTATACGGCGGAGTCCATTGGGACAATATCCCATTGTCCCTTAGATAATCTTGAAACTCTTGACTTAAGTATTCACCACCCCGATCGGATCGAAGTATCTTAATACTTTTGCCAAGCTGTTTGTCTACTTAATTTCTGAACTCTTTGAATTTCTCAAAAGCTTCAGATTTGTGTTTTATAAAGAACACATACCCGAATCGTGAGTGATCATCGATAAAGGTGATGAAGTAGCTATAGCCTCCTTGTGCAAGAGTTGACATTGGTCCACATACATCAGTATGTATTAGACCAAGCAATTCTCCCACTGGATTACCTTTTCCAGAAAAGGGTAATTTAGTCATCTTGCCTTTTAAGCATGATTCGCATGTATTAAATGAATCGGGTTCAAATGATTCCAAAATTCCACATCGATGTAATTTGGTCATGCGTTTCTTACATACATGGCCAAGACGACAATGCCACGTGTAGGAGTCTATTCGATTATCTATTCGAGCACGTTTGTTGCTTACTTCGATATTGAAAACGTCACCGAATAAATCTAACGTGTAGATACCATTGCACAAAGTTCCATTCCCATAAAGAACGCCATTTAAAGTTATATAACAACAATTGTTACTAAAAGTTAAATGATAACCCTTTTCATTCAAACATGAAATAGATACAATGTTCTTTATTAACGAAGGAACGAAATAACAATTATCCAATTCTAAGACACGTCCAGTCAGGAGCTTTAGCAAATATGTTCCGGTGGCAACAGCAGCAATCTTTACTCCATTTCCAACTCGCAAATCCGCTTCTCCCTTGACGAGTCTTCTTCTATTCCTTAGCCCCTGTATGTCATTACATATATGTGAGCTACACCCAGTATCAAGTACCCAGGTATTTGAGGAAATAGAGTGACATTCAATAACGAAGATACCTGAAGAGGACGGGGCATCGGATGCCTTCTTCTTCAAGGACTCAAGATAAACCTTGCAATTTCTTCGCCAGTTACCCTCCTTGCCACAGTGATGGCAAGTCCCTTTTGGTGTCCTTTCAGTCTTTTTGGCCTTTTTCTTCTTTCCCTTATTATGTTCTTTAGCCTTCCTCTTAGAACCTTTCTTCGAGAAACCAACTAACAGTATCGTCTTCTGATCCTGCTTCATAGAAGGCTCTACAGTCTTCAGCAGGTTGAGCAAGTCAGGAATGGTAGTCTCCAGCTTGTTCATCCGATAGTTCATCACAAATTGTGAATAACTTTTGGGCAAACAATGCAGAATTAAGTCAATACTTAGTTCATGATCCATTGCAAAACCGAGTGTGTTTAGTTGCTTAATGTGCCCCAACATCATTAACACAAACTGTGAGGCAGAAGTGCCATCCTGCATCCTAGAGGTGAAGAGGAGTCTGGAGACTTCGAACCTTTCGGATCTCGCCTGCTCTTCAAACAACTCATGAAGATGGAAGATGATGGTATAAGCATCCATATGCTCATGCTGCTTTTGCAGCTCAGGTACCATAGAGGCTAGCATGATGCAACTCGCAAGTTCAGAATCGGTCACATGTTTCTGATAGGCCAATAACTGGTCTGGAGTTGCATTTTCTGGATGACGGTTGGGAAGTTGATCGTCAAGGACATAAGCAAGCTTCTCTGCCTTGAGGACTATCCTCAGGTTTCGAAGCCAGTCCATGAAGTTTGGCCGAGTCAGTTTATGGGTGTCCAAAATGGAACGCAAATTTAGAGAAGACATGATCGAGTGATTAACCTAGAAATACAAATTGAGCTTATGTGAGAAGAATGATTAAAGAATGTATCAACATACATAAATAAAATCCTATTTATTTTTCAAATTGAATAACCCTTTTTATCAATTCGGGAGATCGTAGGAACATCTCCAAATAGGTTGATATCCAACCATAGATAAGAACAACTATGGCTGTGGCCATCAAGTTATTCTTAGTTATGAAGGTAGGTAATTATACCGATTACATATCACATATATGTAACTATCACTTTATGCTATCAACTAATTGAATGCTTGCATAAATCATTGGGTTGTTAACTCATTAACAAGTATGCAACAATATACATAGCACCCAACTACACCTCTCTTTACATCGACCTTGGCTGTGGCACAACAAATCGATGCTCTAAGCTTAAGGCTGACCCATTAATCAAGAAATAGTTTTAATATGGTTGGAGCTCATTCAACTGTTTAGTCGGGCTTGGATGTGTCCAACAACCAAAACTATGGATTGACCTCTGACTCCAACTATATTATTCATAAACTAATTCCATTGTTTGAACATGTTGAGGTTCAAGCCGGGCATGGATGTGTCCATCAACCCAAACGAGAAACAAAACTCCGATTCTAACCATATTAATGGAAGGTGTTGGCCTTAATATTTTGTAAGAGGTTTTAGGTCTCATCCTTTCTTTTCTAAGCACATTCATGACATATAATTATGTCATGACTAACGATTTCCTTAATAAAGTATGTATGTGACTTAATTTATCATGTCTCATTAATTGAATTAGGAACCGGATTTCCTAATTCTTATTTCATACTTTATTCATGGAATTATTTTGGGAAACAATTTCCTAAATTGTCATAATCAATTTCGGAAATAATATGTTTAAGACTTTGATTTCTCTAAATCAAATCTTATTAAATTAAGAGACAAATCCCTTAATTCAACCACATATTATTTTCATGAAAATCTCATTTAAGAAAACTCTATAGGAAACCATTTTCCTAATTAATTTTGGAGACAACAATATGTAAGAGCATTACCTCTTAAATCATATTTTATTCATGGATTTAATTAATTACAATAAATTGTTTTCTAAGAGTGGCTCCCCGAGGCTCAGATACCCAATGAAAAGAAATTTGTCATAAATTCAATTTGGTCCGCTTCTGAAGCGTAACAAAATTAAACATGACAATTTCATTCAAAAATGAGAAATTAAATTACAACAACTAACTTTAAATTGGACGGCTCCCTGAGGCTAAATCCAAAATAAAGAATTTTGTTGATAATTTAAAACCAATTCGAATTTTGTCCATAAATTTATCTAGACTTTCATAAAAGAATGTGCCCAAAATTGCGAGATTTCATAATAGATTTTCAGAATAATTTTAAGTTTCTGGTACAAAGAAAATTTACATATTTCCAAAATTAGAAAATTTCTAAAATAGAAAATTTCTAAAATTGGAAAGTTTCCAAAGATGGGAAGTTTTCACAATTATCATAAAATTTCAGAAACTAGGATATTTCAAACGTTAGTGAAATTTCATGAGGATTTCCAAACATTGAAATTCCTAAATCTAAAATTTATAATAATTGGAAAATTTCCATAGTTGAAAATTTTTCCAAAATTGAGATTATGACAAAGTTTTCTGTAAAACAATTATATGATTATGTCGAACACTAACCGGCTCTGATACCACTGTTGGGACTGGGTGCATGTTGACAAAGATACGGGTTCGTAAAACTTTAAATTTTTACGTGCAGCGGAAGAATTAGCATAAAATAATTTCTCAAATTATTTTAACCACGTATCTAGCATGCAACCTTATGATGTGTGGACATGATCATAAATTAAAACTTTGCAGAAAAGTAAACTAATTTACTTAGTACCTCGCGTAACTCGAAGTAAGGGACGAGATCCAACCGCGTCCCTTGGAAGCTCCGCCTCTATTTGCGTCCACGCCGAGTTCTCTTCGGGATGACTTCACAAAGTCATGAGTTTTGTGCCGACGAGAACTACTAGATTCTATAAAGCCACAACTAGAAGATCAAGAGAGAAGAAAGGAAACTAACCACCAAGAAACGGAATCTAAATTCCGGGAAGGAAGGAGTTGTGATCCGCTTCTTCTTCTTCTTGGTTGGCTTCTCCTTGGTGATGATGACCCACGACAACCTCAAGGGAGGGTGGTGCGCCGGCCCTAGGGTGGATGTGCGCCGGCCCTAGCAAGTAGAGGAGGGCGCCGGCCCTAGGAGGAAAGGAGAAGGAGAGGGAGAGATTAAGAGAGAGAGGGAGAGAATTAATCTCTTGACAACTCAATTAAGAATTCAAGGCTTGCCTTTGGTTCTTTTATATAGTAGCCTCTCCCTTGCCAAGTCTCCCTCTTAACGGAATTTTCATAAGAAATTTATCCTATAAATTTTCTTATGAATTATTCCGTTTAAGCCAAGTTTTATTATAACTAACTTTATAATAAAACAAATACATCTCTCCTTTTATTATGGAATAAATTTTACAAGAAATTTATAAATTTTCTTATTATGGAAAAATTAATTCATAATTGATTTTATAAAATTAAAATAATCCATTCCATGGATCATTTTAATTTCCATAAAAAAGAATAAATTTCTATAAATTTCTTTATATAAATTTCTTTATACAAATTTATTTATCCATAATTTATAAAACAAATCGGGCTAGATTTATTTTATTAATTAAACCAAATTAATTGGTTTCTCCCCCTTGTTGTGGCTGGCCAAACCAAAGAGGGTTGGCACCCTCTTTGGCCGGCCAAACCGAGCCGAACCCATCGCGAATTAAACTCATTTAATTTGCCCAATAAGCCTTCAAAAGACTTAGCCATTTCAAGCTTCCGATGCGCCTCTGATAAATTCATATTCGACTTATTTCTCTTGATCGGAAAATCCAATTTTCAACTCGTTTTAAATCCCTCGGATTACTCGTAGTGCGTGTGACTAAATAGGCTTTCGATTTATGTTGGCCGTCTATAATCAATTAATTATAGAACGATCATGAGTGGCACCTAGTAGTACATCCATGACCCCCAATTAATCGAAAGATCAACGGTTGACCTCAGAAATAATTCTGAAACCCTTCAGCAGCTCTAATGAATCGTGCCCCATTCCCTTCACCATCTTATACCCACTTGGTTCAGGACATGGTCTATTGTGTGTCAGTCCCCACTAGGCTGACTACGTCACACCTAGCCCAAGTAGTGTCTTTCTCGTCCTTTGGATTTCTAATTACTCTCATGTATTTAAGAGACTCCTATACAACATTATGCTCTGGCCAGAGGCTTTGAGTAACAATCCGACGATAGGCCTGGGTATACATCTCCTCGCAAAGAGTGGTGAATCCTTTGTAGGCTGTTCAAAAATCTTCAGGCACTTCGGCTTATACCCAATCATCCTGGGTCCACACCTCCTTGGAGATGCTTGCTTAAGATGTTAAAGTATAAGTCTCCATGACCAAGATGACTTGAACACCGCAAGTCAAAGGAACATCGCACTTAAGCTGCAGTAAGAACTTCATTGACATATCTATATAGATTACCATATAAAGTTTTACAGCTAGTCACTCCAATGAACTAGTTCCCTTAACTAGCATCCATGTTTATCTCCGGACATCCCAATGTCACCAGCCAGTGAGAATCAGCTGATTAGAGAATAACCCATGCTAGTCTCAACAGAATTGATAGTGTCCATATTTATCA